>BJBW01001777.1:1912-64337 GCA_004320125.1 Scolopax mira | reverse complement strand
AAAAGTAAAATTACTGAATAGAAAATTAGTTCTGTTTTACCTCAAACCAGGACATTTATCCAATGCCCCTTCCTTTTTATTTCTTCCAAAGTTTTCTTGTGTATTTAATTAAAATGTTATTTTCTTCCTTTTGTCATTCAGTCTGTGGCTCCATATCTGAGGCACATCCATCATATTCTACGAAGACATCCATGACAACTTATCCTGTGGATAAGCCCTCAAAGTTGAAAAAAATGGTAAGGTAAAAGGGGTCAATATCATCTTCTTGTATAATGTCTTAAATGACAATGATCATCACATATTACACAGTCACTGTTATATTGATCTCTTATTATGTACTATTGGTGAACGTCTTCTGGAGGAACACATCGTTGTTTTGAAGGTATCAAGAGAAAGCATATACACTCCTTTTTTTTCCCAGTTTGTTTTCCTATAGGTATTCCCTTTCAACCAACTAGCTAAGTTATTTTATTTTATCCTTAAGTAAAGAAATATACAAAAAATTTAGTTTTTACGCAAATGGTATATAAGACATCCAGAATCATGTTGGTTATTAGCATTAGAAGCTTTGGTATGAGCACAATGGTAAGCTAGCAGAATCAATGCATAAGACCATTTGATTTCCAAAAAAACCTATTGGTTTTCTTTAGTAAGTATACATAAAAAATTTGAATATGACCTCTTCTTCTTAAGATGTGGTTAATATTTTCTAAAATTGCATCTTTTAATTTTTGTGTATTAATGTCCTTTGGAAATTCGGTGACTTATAATAGTGACGACTTCTGAGGTTATGACACTTTTTTTTCTACAGACTTTACGCTTTATAAAGTTCCAGCAGGCATGAATGAAACCAGTAGAATATAGCCAAGTTTATAATCTAAAGCAAAAATCATATTGACTTCTGCAAAGCTACTTCTAATTTATAGCACTACAAATTGGAGCCCAACTCAAACAGATGGTAATAATTTTTAATAGTAAATACATTTAATGAAAATAAGATAGAAGAAGCTTGTGTGGCAACAAATCATCTGAGGAAGTCAGAGCAAGTAGATTTATTTCATTATCTAAGTCACTCTCTGTGTTGAAGTACCTGCTTCCAGATGTATTGTACATGTTTGTGGATTTTGTATGCTTTGTTCTTGATAGTAAAAAAAAATTGAAAGCTAGAGCTGGACAGAAAATTATTTTCCCATCCCCAAAGATGTTTTTTTTATATTTCATACATTTTTCCCAGACTAAACCAGGATGAAATATTGAACTGTCAAAAGTGTTTAAGAAATTAAATTAAAAGATAAAGAACAGATTTTGCATAAGAAACAATAAATAGGGTTTTCAAGATTTTTTCAGCCTAGGGAACATATGTATGCCTAGCTATGATGGGAGCTGCTGAGAACGTAGCAGGCAATTATTCATTGTTTCATCTGAAAAAATAGTAGTGTGCATGAAAAGAAGTTTGCAAATGGCATAAAATGCAGAGCTATATTTGAAATGTATCATTGTAAGATGATGTAGAAGCTAAAAGTTTGCATATGTTCAAACCCAGAGGGTTTGTCCTGGAAGAAAAATCCTCCATCCTTATTGACTGTTTCGTAGTCAATGAGAAACAAATCCCTGAATTTCAGAAGGTAGTCTGAAGAAATAGAACTGTTTGCCTGCTCTTATGCTCTTTGCTAAAGCATTGTTATTCAGCACCTTTAATCTGATTTAACACAGACATATGGTTTTGAATTTTTATGTTTATCATGTGTAAGATGCACACACATAGAACGTTAAAATAGCATCAAACTGAATTGTTTCCTTCCACTAATTTTGCAAAATGCTGATTTTTGAGGGGGTCTTTGAAATATTTTTCTTAGCTTCTATAAGTTCTCTTAACATAGAAAAAATAGGGTCTTTTGTTAGGAAAATACTGTAACAGTGTACATCAGAACTTTAAAAAAGCCAATTCAAATACTGGTAATGGAAATTTGTCATAAGTCTGCCTTTGTGATAAACTGTATCAGTTTGGGTGAATTGGGTGAACATTTCAAAGGAAGAAAATACTAACAGTTATTCTAAATCATTTCTCGGTTTAGATTCTGAAGGGATTGGTAATCTGAATTAATTTGAATGAAACAAAATCCCTCTTGCTGTAATGAAACTAATACTGAAACTCATTAGCAGAGCACCTTCTCTTCAGGGCATTTTGTATATTAACATGCAGCTGTGTCACGAGACAATGATGTTAGATTACCCACAAAAAAATTCAGAAGACCTATCAATATGTTACATATTGCCTTATTTGGAGAATGGACTCTACTGGCTGCATACAATGATTAAAAAAGCATATCACTACTATCCATATAAAATAAATTAGAGAAAGTCCATATATAGTGTGAGGAAATCAGTATCTTTTGTATCAGACTTGATAAAGGAGAAGTTCTCTGCCCTTAGCTGTAGTTTGAGAAGAAACTTGTGCTAAGAGACTTCAACACACATAATCACATACGTGAAACATATGTGTATTTGCCCATGCATATCTGTGCATTATATGTTCAAATATATGAAAGAATAGGGATGGGATGGTAGTACTTGACTCCTCTGAGACAAGCTAAAAATATGTCATAGATATTAAACCTTGTAAAACATATTAAATATTCTATACATTTTATCCATATTTATTTGTATAATAAAAATTCATATGCTACAGTGAGAGATGTAGCATATATGCATGGATGGGGAATTGAATCCTGACTTTGGTTTATGGAGGATGAACAGCAGAATGTGAAGTCTTCTGGGAACATTCTGGAGAAACAGGCAAACACAACTGCTGAGTACAGAAATTGAGGAAATTGAGTGGGATCAAGAACTTTGCATATATAGTTTATACTAATGCTGCCACTTCCGGAATACTGCAACGCATCGAAATGATGTGGTTATCTTCAAATAGGCACTTCGAGGGTATTATTCATCTCATCTCAAATGTACAAAGTATCCAGTCAATCACACATGAAAAGAAGCTCTTTCTCCCCACTGACTATAAAGACAACTTAGACTGACTAGCTTGCAGGGGGCCGTCTGGGCTGTAATTTGAGTCAGAGAAAGCCCCCCCCTTTCTGTCCTGTTTTGGGGTGTGTTGTCTGTATAGGCTGTTTATCACTGAAGAGTAGTAGAATGATTAGAAAACAAATGAGCTGACATAACTGTGCGGCACTCAGAGCTCTCAGTCGATTTAACTTATCAAAGAGCAACACAAGGTTGGAGCAAACAACATTGTGACTGTAGCAAGAAAAAACATAAGGAAACCATAATGTTTGAAAGTCATGGTTAGATAAGAAATAAGGGACATATTATTGGTTACAAGGATGACTTGCTATAGGAAAAAATGCATCAGCATTCTCGATATCTGTTTTTTTTCACCAATATTGCATGATTTAGGGTGTTTTAAGATCTTCCCTGCTATAAACAAAAATTAATTCAATGATGCTTTAAGAATGATACTGCTTGTGTTTCATAGGAGATAGTGTTAAATTTAAGAATAATTCTTTCCTTAAATTTTGACTTCACCTATGAAGCCAATGTAAATATTGCAAAATTACAGAACGACAATAGAAGACAAGTGAGGAAGATATTAACAGAAAGATCTTTTGTTTTCATGAGTCGTTAGGTATTATCAGTACTTCCTATGGTAAGTTTCTTCAATAGTTTCACTATTTCCTAGATGCCAAAAGATCAGTATAGAATCTGCTTCAGGGACGGGACCATCACCAAGCATTGTGCCACTGAGGTGGTATGGACAGCTTCTGAAATGTGACTGTAAAATTAAGGTACTTTTCTTCATACATCTGGTTTTGTAACATGTAGGAATACCAATAGAGAATACTGTTGGGAAACAGAATTTGACTAGCCTTAAGTCATGGATTCTGTGTATTGAAAATACTCTTTCATTATGCAGTGAAATTGAACATGTTTCCTTAGTAGCTTTTAATACAGCAAAACAAGCATATTAATCAAAAAAAGTTGAACAAAATACCCAATAAATCCTCTCTTGGAGTTTATACTACAGTTTACCAAAATTAATGGGGATGCCCTAAGTATTCCTCATTTCTCTTCAGGACATTGTGGGTTTCCAAGCCCTGTAGTACATTCTCCCTAATTAGGTAGCTTTCCAAAGGTCACATGCAATTTGTAAGGATTTGGATAATCAGTCTGTCTTTAAAACTGGCTGGTAGTTGCAAGGACATAATGCAATGTTTGGAGAAAGCAGAGGGATCCCATCTTCTTCAAGGTGCAGGGGATTACATCTGGATGGGAATTTACCAGGGGACTGCAGCTAAGGCGGCTGCGACCTCTCCATTAGTGAGCATGGAATAACACAAACATGGCACTGCATGGGAAGAAGCAGTCCAACGGCACAACCACTTCCTGCTCCCTCATCATCCCTGTGGCAGTAACACAAACAAAATCACATCTTAGGCAGAAAATGAGCCCTGGGCTTGGATAGCATTGATTATTTAGTGTATTAGCAGAGGGCAGAGTTGACATGCAGTATCAATTAGAAAATATTTGGCAATGAAAATAAGGCCAAAGGGCTTTCTGTTTTATGGCCAAATCCTGCTCACTTTCCTCACACGAACAGCTCTAATGAAGTCAGCTGGAGCTCCATGATTTCACTCCAATCCTTAAATCTCTTATAAACTGTAGCTAAAATTTGAAAGTATTTTGAAATGAAACTTTTAACCTCTGTCCCTTGTTACAAATTTGGCTGCTTTCTTTATCATCCTCTTCTCACATCACCTCTATCCAAATACTGTAAAAAAGCCCTCCAGATATTTTTTCTTTTTCTTTAAATAACATAATTGATACTTATTTTCCTTAATTCTGTTTTAAGTTTCTTAGAAAGTCAACGTCATAATGATCAGAGCTGCTCTTTGAACTTTCCCACAACATAGGAGGATTCAGAATTACCAAAGGCAGTCTCAGATTCCATGTTAAAAGATACTACTTCTGTCTCCTCTCTATAGGTTAAGCTGTGCCAACAAAGGCAGTGGTTTGTTGGTGAACTTTTCTAGGGAAAGAGTGGCCACAACTGGGATGGAAGAAATGATGTATGTGATGCACTCTTGGCACATGGTATTAGTGGGAGGGTACAAGTGCTACTTGACCAATAAATACCTTAATGTGAGGTATTCATGGATCAGGGCTCTGTTGTTCTTTGCCTGCCTTGTGATTAACCAGCTCCTTGGGCACCCTACTTGTCAATCTCCAGAGGAGGGCAATGCCTACCCTTGGCCCAGCTCCTGGATGAGGGCAGTCCTCTTGCTGCCACCCTGCTGCTGCCTCCTCTCTGTGCAGTTGAAGGAGCGTCCTTATCTCTTGTAACAAGCACATCCTCCTTTAACAAAGAAAGAAGAGACCAGAGATCATGACAACCCTGTTTCTTCCCCTTGTTCAGAGTTAGCATTAGACAACACCACAGTTGCTAATATTAATTATAAATAACCATACAGATTTAACTTTTCAGTTTAGAACTGATTCAGATACTTTGAATATATTAACTATTAGGAATTCCTAAACAATACATTTGTCCATCCTGTGTGCTGCCCTGTATTTGAATAAGAAAAGGTTAATATCTACCCAGGACTCTGTTTTTTTGGGTTTTTTTTTTTTTTTTTTTGAAACACAATGCAATCATGACAACTCCTCCATTGGCAAAAACATTATTTTCTTGTAAAGGACTGAATTACTTGGAAACTGTTCAGACCTCACACCTTCCTAATACTTGGCTTGTCATGTAGCAGCTCCCCGTGATTTCTTAAATTGCTCACACAAGCCTTTGGATTCACAGAAAAGTGAACAATGGGACAGATTATTTTGTTTAGGGAATATAAGAGAAAAGAAATTCCGATTAAGTCTCTTGTATCATGATGTTGTGTTTTATGTTTTCTGTTACAGATGTTGTGCAACCTTCAATTAGGCTTTGGATATTAAATTCTGTGTGGTAAAGAAATTAATATTTCACTAGAAGACTAAAGATATCACAAAGACATTCAAATGCCCCCATTATATACATGGAAAAAATCTTTCATTAAGTCAATCAAATATTTTTGACAAATTAAGCTAATTAAGCTAAAACAGTATTTTTGGTTGGGGATGTTTCATGCGCTTAATAAGTTAGAAAAAATCATAGAATTGTCTAGGTTGGAAGGGATCTTTAAGATCATCTAGTCCAACCATCAACCTAACTGATAAAAAAACCAGCACTAAACCATGTCACTAAGCTCTATGTCAACCTATCTTTTAAATACCTCCAGGGATGTGGTTTAAATACCTCAACCACTTCCCTGGGCAGCCCATTCTAATGTTTAATAATGCTTTCAGTGTAAAAAATTTTCCTAATATACAATCTGAACCTCCTGAAAGAAATAAAGGGTTAACCCATATCAGAATTTCAAGCTTTATTATAGTCAGGTTGCTTGCTTGATCAATGTGAGCAAAATGCCAAATTGCGGAGAAATAAGGACCTAAACATAACTGGGTGCCCTGAAATTGTGTCTTTAGGAGAATGGACCATTTCAGTTATTTCATTTTTTTAATCCCATTTTCTTTCTGTATCAGAAATGAAACATTGCCAAATCCTTGCAATTTTGGGTGATCGGGGCTGTTTCCCAGCCTCATCTCCCATTGAAGTCAGTAATTGAGCTCACATTAATCTCAGAGCTACAAGGCTGGCTGTAGAGACTCTCTGTACAATGTCTCCACTAAAAACCCCTAGTGGCCTCTCAGCAACTTAAAAAATTGGGTCTTGTCGCTGCTGTTTCTGAGACACTATCTACCAGCGAGGTAACAACTGAAAAGACAAGTCTTGAACCGGATCCTCTATCTAGAGACAGGGAACGGACCTGTTCAGGATCCGTGATCATTCGTTTGCTTCTATAGCATCCCAGGCAGTGGCAGGAGTTTAGTTTTACATGCCTGCAAAGCACCAGAGAGTTAGTTTGTCGTGCATGCTATTTTGCTCTCTGAAGTCTTTGCACCTCTAGAAATAGACAAAGAAATAGGTCTTATCCATTTTGTCTTCTCAGCTCCTTTTCTTCTGTAGCATCACCATCTTATAAAAAATTATCAAATGTTGTACGCATAGGCAGCATAGACTGCAGATGTTCAGTGATTCCTTTCTTGTCTCAAAGCTGATGTATTTCTTAAACATACAATTTTTACAGCTTCTGAAATTTAACCGCTGTGAAATATATCTGTCCTTCTGGCAGCCTGTAAACTTTTACAATGCATCAGTTGTTACAAACTGACTTAAAATAACCCTGAGGCTTTTTATGGAGGCAATAAAAGCATTTCCAATCTGACAACAAAGTAATTCTTTGGACAAAACTCCATTTTGTTGTGTGACTCTGTTATACCTCCCAAAAATTCGTTCAGGCACTCGTTCCTCCTTATTTGCTTAAAATGGCTTCTCGTCAATGAGAACAAGAAGAAAGTTAAACAGCAAAATAATTTAAGTCTGAGTGGTCTTTGTTTATGTTACCTCCACTCTTGAGCCCAGTCTCTAGCCAAGACTGGACTGCTTCATTCTGCCGACTGTAGTGCATCCTGATTGTTCCAATCTGAGTAATTAGCTGCAGTAATTATCAGTCCTTAAAAATCCATTAAAATTGTATAAATCTGGAGTACATCTCTATCAATTTGAAAAGACTGGGCTTGAAGTTGTATGTTTGAGATCAAAATCAAGTTCACGATTTTATGCATTTTTCTGGTTTACTTTATTTCCCATTTCATTAGTGTTGAACTGTGTCAATGTTGATTTAAAAAAATTCAACTTGCCCTGATAAATATTTCCAATAAATACAGGTTTACACCTTATATGTGCATGTGTGAAGGTGGGTGATATGTATATGCAGCTAAAAGGAGGAAGGTGTCTGAAAAGTATTAGTCTCAAATGTTTTGTTTCTTTTTGGGGCTTTTTTTTTTTTCATCAGAAAGGCAGTTGTTTCCTTGTTTTTTGAGGGGTGTTGGTTAGATTTGGTATAAATTTATTTTTCTTCTGCTGTACATGTTACTTCGAATGTTTCCAATATTTTAAAATTACAAAACCTTATAAGAGAAAATCAAGCAAATTCTTATAAAAATTAAAATATTCAGGAAAACAGGAGAAAAGTACTTTAAGCCATGCAACAATTTCCATTTTGGTTTTGAATTCATGTATTTAAAGACACTCTTGGTAGAAAAGACTAACTACTATAAGTCTGCTTCTTATGTCTCTTCATTCTCTCTAATTGTGAGTGAGCGAGCCCTAGGGACACTGAGAATAACAATTCCTGTTTTTTATTTTAGAGAGTGAATAGAAAATAAGAATATAATTTTGCAGGTGTTGAAAAAATCTGAGCCTGAGGCTAGCTCACTTAAATTCTCAAACAAAAAGGGGATCCCACAGCAAAATAGCCCCCATATTCTCAAGGGAATAAAGAATATAGATATAGAACCAGTAAATATGTGGGGGAGAATCTAATTTTTAACATAAATTGTTGGTTTGAACCACCCATAGTGATTGTTTTGAATCCTGGTTTTAATCCATTCATTTTATTTTGACCAGCGTGTGGAATCTGTTGAAGAAGTGTCATTGTCCCTTTTTACGCTGTGGATTGAAGCACAAGTTTATTTCTGCCCCTGTGGGTAGATGTCAAACCAATTGCATGTGCTCTGTGGGCATGAGTTGTGGTCTGCACTGCTCCTGGCTACAGTTGCCACTGTGAAAGCATGTGTTCAGCTGGAGTCTGAGATGTAGTGACATGGGAGTCGGTCTCTTCTCCCAAGTAGCAAGTGATAGGACAAGAAGGAAATGGCCTCAAGTTGTGCCAGGGCAGGTTTACATTGGAACAATTAGGAACAATTTCTTCACTGAAAGACTAGTCAAACATTGGAACAGGCTCCAGAGGGATGTGATGGAATCACCATCCCTGGAGGTATCTAAATGATTGGTAGATGAGGTAGTGAGGGACATGGTTCAGTGGTGGACTTGGCAGTGCTGGGTTTAGGTTAGACTCGATGATCTTAAGGGTCTTTTCCAACTGAAACAATTCTATGATTCTATATTAGTACTTACTCACAGCACAGAAATGATGGACACATCCTGAAGGAGACCATCCAACTAGAGTGTCACAGGGCTCTTCCCCAGCTGAGATAAGCTTTTTGCTTTCACAGATGAGGTTTGGTTGCACTTTTATGTTTACTTCTCTCATTGATTTCTTCCAGTGCTAAGGAAACTAAGGTGGCAACAGACACTCTGGGCTCAGACCTGGGCATCAACTGAACAGTGTTAAAATGAGTGGAGAACACAGGTGTTTAAAGTCCAGCTGGGCATCGCAATTAATGTTACTAATTCTCTGCCTATATTTTGATTAAATGTGTAAATTTTTCCCCTTGTGATTTTTATGGGTTTAGATTCACATCTCTTATATTCAGCTTTGTTCTGTGTGTTTTAAGTTTGAAAGAAAAATCAATCACTTCACTGCTACTATCTGGTTCTGTTATCTCTCGGAGATCATCTCTACCTCTTTTTCTTGAATCAAACTAAACTGGAAGCAGCTTTTTATTCAGTGGGTTAGTTTTGCTGTATTTTCTAATGTTCCAGTTGTAACTTTTTGCTTTGTGTATGCCATAAAATGTATATATAAAACATGGAAAGAATATCTTCTTTTAAAACACTACAGTATAATGCAGTTAATTAAATCAATGTCAACTTTCCAATTGCATGATCTGAGCTGACCTGTATCAAATGAATTAGAACAGTACCCATTGTGATGGACTTTGGCATGTTGTCATTGATTTATTTCCCTGTAGTTTTTCTAAACCTTTAGGGAGTTTTAGGGGAGGTATTTCAGAATAATCAGTAAACCTCTCAATGTAAGACAGAGTAACCATAGTAAAATTAGTGTTTAGGTTAGAAATACCAGCTGATTTATTTAATAAATCAAAGAAACAAGTTAACTAAGTTGCCTCAAGCATTTACCTTTCAGATGTCATATATCCTTCTCTTGTCTAATTTAATTTTTCTCCTTGTTTCTGTTTGACAGAATACCTAGGTGGGGAAAGCTGAAATTCAAATGTAGAGCACACAATATGATCCTCTCTATGGAAAACCAGATAAAGAGTTGGGAATATCTAACGTTCAGGTCATGGTATTCTTGGCAGCTGGTGGGTTTCACAGGATTAGAGGCACGTCTACCAACCACCCCATCCTTAATGCATTGGCTCAGTATCAAATTCTGATAGTCTTACTCCACTCTGCTGGCACATCCCTCCTTCACTACATAGGAGCTGCAGACAAGATAGGTAATCTTGCAAAAATTGCTGATGTTTACGAATCTAGAAGGCAAAAGCATCTAGCAAACCCTGCCCTCAGGGGTGCACGGTCTATGAGGTCATGGGAGAGGGATTTTCTGCCTTCAGGGTTTCTTAGACTTCCGCATCACCTGGTGTTCTCCCTGTGGAGCTTTCTCTTGTCTGCATTCAGATACAGAAGAAACCATTCTTGGCCTCTGTAATTCCACCACAGGAACTCTTTAATGTTCTTACATGTTTGTGTAAGAAACCTCTGAGCACATTACCAAGTCTGAGAAACAACTAAAGCAAGATGGATGCCAGAGAACAAGAGGTCTCTGGAAACCATTGGGGGTTTAAAAATGACCTGATCTTAATTACTCTAAAGTCTGCATGTTTTCATTTCTTTAATTGGAAGGTGATCCATGTTACTGAGACCAACTGCACATTTTCAGATTGTTTGGCTATAAGCTAGGAGAGATGGTGGTGTATTATTGTTATGGCTAATTCTACCCATGTATTGGAATACTAGGCAGAAATACACAGAAATGGTATTGGCAAGTTTCAAACAAATGATTGGGGCACTTTCTTCCCTTAACATGATTACTCAGATGACCTGTTTGAACTGTTCCTTTCAACTGAGCTGTAATGTCAAGTAACCATGACCTTTTCTGAAAGTTATGGAAATTGAAGGAAATCACACAGCTATATGGTCTTTGAAAATTCATAGTGCATTCCCTGCACTGTGACAGTGTTATAATGTAATTTAATGTTATATAAACCTTATAGAGAAAACAAAAAGGCTTAATTAAAAATTAACTGTTCTGTCCCCTAAGCAGGAGGTAGCTGGATTAATATTACTGACTATTACAATGTTCCTGTGAGATGTCTTCTCTCCACCCATGAAGGTCCTGGTTTTTCAAGAAGACTAAGTTTTTTATCTGGATAGGACAGAATTACTAAGCTGTGTAGTGAATCTTCAGCTTAACATCAACAATATCTGGGAATTTTGAGCAAGCCTTCTGGACATAATATACTAAGATTGCCAAAAAGTCTATGGCAATTCCAGAGCCAAAATTCGTCTTATGTTTTTATAAAATCAACAAATAACATCTACTATTTTATAAGCTGGATCAGATTCTAACCTCAAAATCATTATGAAGAAAGCTTCTTTTATTTTAAAATGAATGAAAATTATATATAAATGCTTTTTCAAGATGCTATGGACATTTTGTTGACATTTAAAACCAGCAAACATATTATCATTTGGAGCATTTTATTTTCAAAATACAATGAATTACATCAGAGTAACATTTATGTTTGGCATGACAGTAATGGTTGGGTGTTCCATGAAGTTCAGAGTTCCATCATGCAGCACAACTAGCAAGCCAGAGCTGTAGACCGTGGTGTTATCACACAATGGAGATACCATCATGAATTCATAGGCAGAGCTGATCAAGATTTAGCCATTTCTTCAACTCTCTTACTGTGAATGAAAACCCTGT
Organism: Scolopax mira; assembly: GCA_004320125.1. Lineage (NCBI taxonomy): Eukaryota > Metazoa > Chordata > Aves > Charadriiformes > Scolopacidae > Scolopax > Scolopax mira. The sequence continues at coordinate 52,521 of BJBW01001777.1, read as the reverse complement.
CTAATGTCTTCTGCCCCTCAGAGCTTAGACCTGGCACAGCACCAGCTGGAGCAGTGCGGGCAATGTTTGGCTTGGAGCACCGTCGGGGGGATCTTGCACCATAGGCAAGCTCCTAGAAAAAGCAGCCCAAAGGCCAAAATTGTCTGTATTCCATAGCAGATCTGTAACAGAACTGCCAATAGAAGGGGCACTATGAAACTGGCAAAGTAATTTAAGATGTTTTGTCAAACTTTGGTTTACCTGCCGTTTTCAAGCAGGACAGGGTTAACCTCTGACACTGATGATATGCTTTTGTCTCATACATTAAGGCGGCACAGAAAGAGCATTACTCTCTGAAATATTACAGCTGTGTTTATTTAGATTTATTCATAGGAACTTTATTTAGAACTGAATTTCTTTAGATTGATTTGTATGAACTTACTCAAGAAGCTTTTTGTCTTCAGTTAGACATCTCAAAGGAAGACTGTGTTCATGGGATAACATTCTCTGAAGAACTTTTTATTTCTCAAAATACTCTCAGCTGTTATCAGGTTAGGTCTGCACGCTGACAAGAAGACACAAAAAAAAAAGGATTGCCATTTTCAAAGGTTAAGGTCATAATAGCAGTCTCCAGAGCTGCATGTTCAGAAGAAGTGGGTTTTAAATCACTGTAGCTTGCTTTCAAGAAGGCTTACTGCAAATGCTGCCTTCACTCCCTTCCCAGCACATAACAGGCTGTATGGCCTGTTACCACCCACTGCTCTTGGAAAGTTCCGGCTTCTTTGTAGTAAGAAGCTACTGCAAGCAGTCATTTAATACCTTTGAGGATTTGTTTACCTAAGCTAACCCTTTTCCTGTGACTGGTCTCAGTAATTTGTGCACTGAGGGAAACAACTAGCATGTTCTACCACCTCCTACCATTTCATGATTTCCTCAGATTTCCTCCCAAGCACTTCCTTTTTGTCATACTGTATATTCAACACAGATTAATCCTCTTCACCATTCTTCAAATATCTCCTATCTTACATACTGTCATGAGCAATCCCTCTGGAGGGAAATTCCTGTTGAATATCCTTCTGAGTAAGAAGCTGAGTATGATAATGTTGCACATGAAGCCATGGGAATATATGAGATTTGGTACCCGGATTCCTGATCTGAGTAGATCTTCTATAGTTATCCAGGTGGTGGTAGGTGATTTATTTTCTCTTTTGCTTTCCTAAGTATCTACAGGAGACCAGAACACAAATCCTACTATTAGTAAGGGTCCCAGGTGCACCATATAGTCTTTCATCAGAAAAAGATAGGAAATGATTTTCGTATACTGGGCTGGAGGCATTACAGTGCCTCTAATAGTTCCTGTTGCTTGGTTAACTATGCTGACAGTTGCAGCTCTGGTGCGGGTATATAACAGCATGCTTAATTATGCCACTAATTTAGGCATTAGAACTGTCTAAAAAAATACTGATAACTCTAGTCATTTTTTACTAGAAGATCACTCTATACGGACTGTGGCTTTTTGATCAGGGCTATCTGCAAAGATTGCAAGATGCATTTCAGTTGCTGTTGTTTCCACTGCCAATTATGCCAAATACAAGGAAGAAAGTAAGCTAAAATAATTTGAAAGAGAGTAAGTTGAATCTTTAGCAGAAAGATTCTATCAGAACAGGGAAACAACTCTACTTTTTGTGGTGAATCCTTCAGTACATTATAACATGGCGTGCAAAGAAAAAAGTTGTGATGAGTCATAGGAATGATTCATTCAGTCCTAGTTCTGGCTACAAGAAAATATGGATATCATGTATTTTAGTGTCAGCAATAGTTCAGATAACAAGACACGATCTAAAAGATAGTAATACAGAAACAAGGGGGAAAGGCAGCTGCAATGGCAATACATTTTTAGTTGAGTTTTCTAAGAAAGTACAAATTAAGAAGATGGATTTGTACAGTTATTAGAGGGGGGTTTTAAACTGGACATATCCATTTATAGGAGACACAGAAGGATCATTGCTCTTTCATACAGACCTCACTTCATATTTTGCATTAAAAATAGTGGAAATTTCTCCCTAATATTTGTTAGAGCTGCCAGCAGATCATGAGACCTCTGATAAGGTCTTCAGTTAAGGTTAAGCTAATTGAAGAGGATGCGGAGAACTACTGGCCATGAAATGAGACATTGGTGGCCATGACAGACAACAGTGCGTGAAGCTGATCAAAGTTTCAGAGTGCCATGACCATTCATGTTTCCATGGACCATGTGCCATGACCTGGATTTCACAGGCGTTTATAAAGAGTTTTTGCAAAAACCAGCTATACTTCATAGCCAATTGGAGTGTCAGGGACCTTCACAGCAGCAGACTCTTGCAAGGCCAGCAGCACCTGGGACATGATATCACTTATGCTGTATAAGCCTTTTGTACCAGGAATGTGGCAAAACTGGGACCAGTGGGTAGAATGAAAGGAAATGTTTATTTGGAAGGAAGTTGGGATGGAGGAGGAGTGGGATGACAAAAGGAGGGTCAAGAAACAGGAGAACTGATATGTAAATCATGTGGTCATTGCCATTCAGAGTTACCTGACAGGCAGTCTTGCATTGGTCACTGCAGTGTAAATAAGGGCAATAAACCAGACCTATTTTTCTGACCATACCACTGGAGCTCAACCTGCTGCTGTGGTCAGATGAAAACTCAAAGGGGGCTTTCTCTGGCTGGGAGGTAATACCTGATTGGATGCTGGACTCCATCAAACAGGAGGAAGCTTTATTACACCTGGTGCAACTTTGTGCATTATTTGCATTTTTCTAGTACTTTCCTGTTGGATATTGAAGTGTGAATTACACAGTACATCTACATCAAGTATCGGTTTTATGATTTTGTAGCTGCTGGGCTGAAAGAGAAGGTTCTTTCTTACATTTGCTATAGTAGTGCAACCTTCAAACAAACTTGTCTCCTGTGTCATCCCAGACAAACTGATAAAAATCAGAAGATAAACAGACAGTGAGATGAACTAGAAGCTAGTTGAAGTGTCAGGCTCAAAAGCCTGTGGTCAGCACCATGAAACCCAGCTGGAGACCGGTGGTGTTCCCCAAGGGTAGTCCAGTTTAATGTTGGATGGTGGAACAGAGACCACCCTCAACAAGTTTGCAGATTATTCATAACTGAAAGAAGTGTCTGGTAGACCAGAGGGTTGGGCTGCCATTCAGTAGGACCTGGACAGGCTGCAAAAATGGGTCAATAAGAACCTCCTGAAGTTCAGAGAAGGGAAGTGTAAAACCCTGCACTTATGTAGGAATAACCCCAGACATCAATACAGGCTGAGGACCAATCAGGTGGAAAGCAGCTTTGCAGGAAACAATCTGGGCATCCTGAGGGACACCAAGCTGAACATGAACCAACATGATGCCCTTATGGCAAAAACTGCCAACAGCCTCCTGGCTACATTAGGTAGACCATTGCCCACAGGTTGAGAGTTATGATCCTTTCTCTCTGCTCAGCACTGATGAGGCTACATCTGGAGTACTGTGTCCAGTTGTGGGGTCCCCAGAACAAGGGCAGACATCAACACATTGAAGAGTCCAGCAAAGGGCCATGAAGATGGTGAAGGGACTGGGGCATCTCTCACATGAGGAAAGACTGAAGGAGCTGAGATTGTTCCAAGAGAACCTGAGATTGTTCCTAGGTAGAGCCTAGAGAAGAGAAGGCTCAGGGGGATCAATGTATATAAATATCTGATAGGGGGTGGGAAGTAAAAAAGACACTTTTCTCAGTGTTATCCGATATCCAATGATAGGAAAAGGGGCACACAAGTTTTTTCATCATGATATAAGAAAGAAATTTTTTACAGTGACTGGACCAATCACTGGAACATTCTCCCCAGGGATGTGGTAGAGTCCCCATCACTGAAGGTTTACAAAAGTTGATTTGACAGGGTGCTAGATAATCTCATCTAAGCTCCCTTAGCCTCAAAACCTTTACCAGGTGACCTTTCAAAGTCCCTTCCAACCTGGGTTATTCTATGAAACTGAAACACAAGTAATATTCTTTACACATAAGATAAAACCATTTTCCTGTGAGGGAGGTCCAACAAACCAACACTGGAACAGTTTATCCCAAGAGGTTGTGGAGTCTCCATCCTTGGAGCTATTTAAAACCCAACTGGATGTGGTCCTGGGCATCCTGGTCTGGATGACCCTGCTCTTAGTCTGCTGGACTAGACGAGCTCCAGAGCTGCTGTCCAACCTCTGCTGTCCTGTGATGCCATGAAGGGATTCTGAGCTGATTTGATACTTTTGTGTATCTGAACAATTGACCTGCATGTTTTATCTTTATAAATGACAGATTACTTGGCTCACACTTAGATGATTTATCATTTTAATGTATTCTGAACACACATGAGGATATGGATTTACTCAGTAAACTGTTGACAAATACAGATGAATACTTATTTTCAAATGAATGAAGCAATCTTTGGCAAAGGGGACTGGAATGTTTATTAAAGCCCAAATATTCCTAGGTCAAATATAGGCTTGTCATATCTCTGGCATTTTCTCCTTTGCATGTGACATATCAGGTGCAATTATATTTGTGACATGTTTAATGTAAGCTCTTAGGAGGCCCCCCAAAAAGACCTTCAGTCATTTTAAGAACAAGACATCATCTCCACCATTAGTATTCAGCCAAAAAATAGTACCTAGTAACTTTCTTCTCTTACTTCATAAATTATCTCATGCTTTGATAGTTTTTGTCTTCAGCAGGGGTATTTTCTTCATCTCATGTTTGAACAAAATTAGACTACATTGTCTTTTCACCCTTTTCTACTTCCTGGCTCACTTTGAAATAGTTTTCTTTATATACTTACTGTAAGGTGTGAGTTAGGTTATAAGTGGGCTTTGAAAATGTTGGAGACTACACTGACACATGTCAAAGTGATGCAGATGAAATCAGGGTCATGCAGAATTATATCTGTGGTGGCACCAAGTTCTTTTTAATACACAACTTACTCAGCAGAAAAATGCCCAGGACAAATGCCTCTTGTCCTATGTTTTTTTATTCAACGTTTCGTAGGAAGCTGATGGCCTCCGGAAATTGAATTTGGGATTGTGAGAGACTAACCAAATGAATTTGTCATGTGAGAGGTACTAGGTCCTATATCTTGAACGGTGCCCAGGATTTGAATTCTTTCTAGCCCAAAGTTATTTAAAGAAAGCTATGGTGGGCACTGTAAAAAAATGAAGAACTAAAGTTGTGATGAACTTTATCAGAATATCAGATATGAGAATAGCTTGTTTTAGCTGGAGCATGTTGTAGTGTTGCATTTGTCTTAACATAGCTACCTTCATTTTTAAAGTTAAGGGATGGCAGTGGCAAATAAAGTAACTGTTACACAGCCTCTGCCATGGAGATAATTAATCTTTCTTGCAATATTTAGAGGGCCAGTGATCTGTCTGAATAGCTTATTCCCCATCTTCCCACACAAAATCAATTATGCATTTAATGGAGATACTTAAATTATTTTTAATTTTTAGCAGAACTTTGGGAAAGTATGCTAAGATAAGGTCATTGTTTTATTCTCCTGTTCTCTTCAGAGTAGGGTAGAACTAGGATTTTGAATCTCTGGGAGTTATATAAAATGTCTCTGGAGCCAACTGAGTGTTTTCTGTGGAAAGCACATTGTATTAGTATGGTCCCATTTTGCAGAAAGAGGAATGCATATGGAATAAAAAGATACTACGTGGCCACTGTGGGAGTTATATCAAGTTTCTTATCAGCAAACTTGTGTAGCAGCTTTGCTAGCAGACTCACTATGATCTCATCATCTCCAGCTAAACTACAAAAGATTGAGAACTATGAGGAAGCTGTAACTGCAGGCTGGAATTGTCAGGTCTCAGATCAGTCACCTCTTTCATATTAGTGAATATTTTTATATCATCTCTCTCTCAAGCCTTTCTTCTCCCTTCAATATACTCTAACTGTATAATTTGGCACTGAACTTTTATTTGACGTTTTTGTTGGAAAAATTACACCTGTTTTAAAGCTGAAGATGAAAGCAATTGATTTAACCACTTCCACCGATTTCCTTATGTAGTTCTTGCAAGATGCTGTGCAAGGTAACAGTTGAATTGGATGACTCTCATGTCATAAAATCATAGAATAGAATCATATAGGGTTAGAAGGAACCTCTGGAGATCATCTAGTCCAACCCACTGCTGGAATGGGTCTATCTAGAGCATATTACACAGGAGCAGGAACTTGTCCAGGCAGGTATTGAATGTCTCCAGAGAAGGAGACCACCTTTCTGGGTAGCTTGTTCCAATGCTCTACCACTCTCACAGTAAGAAAGTTCCTCTTCATGTTAAGATGTAACTTCTTATATTCAAGTTTGTGCCCATTTCCTCTTGTCCTGTCACTGGGCACCACTGAGAAAAAACAATTTGATTTTTAAAATATATGTGTGGCACTGTCTATTCCTCTTGGTGCCAATGGCACAAGTCACCACTGTGGTCTTAATCTCATAAACACGCTCACTAGAGAACAATTGGGGAACCTTATTAGGGGCATCGAGCATTTACAGTTTTTACACCAAATTCCCTGTTCTTTCCAATAACCTCCTACAAATGTATGTTGCAGATATCATTGCAGACAGAGTTGAGGTTTAGTCTTCTAAAGGAGGCTGAAGATGAACTTGGAAGTGTAGAACTTGGAGGCTGAAACCAAAGGCTTCATGCAGATCATAATATCTGCAATCACTTGGCCTAAGCAGCAGCTCATTGTAGTAAATTTTTTCAGCAAAAAAGCAGTGCATGGCTGCACAGGCAGGTGTCTTCTTCATTACTGCATAGAACTTGATGGCACTTGAGGTATATGGAAAACCTATGAAACGTTATACTAGTTTTACCTGGACTAGCCACTGCAACACAGATATACTCAAAGTTTCTTAATAAGCTTTTTTCCTGCCTTGCTCAGTTGTTTGGTATAAGAGGCATTATACCAAAATGAAGGACACCATAATCGCTCCCACCAAAGCAATAAGTGGTGCATTAAGCTTCAATTCTTCAGCCCCCAGTAACAGTAAACTCTTCCCTTGTGAATATTACACAACAGACATTCTGGGACTTTCAGAAAATTATGGACAAAAACAAATTGCTACTCCATGATGGCACGAAGAATACCAAAGTTTTGCTGCAGATCTTTTTCATGGGACAAGCAGTGGAATGCAACACAAAATGAGGAGTTTATTTGTGATCCCAGCAGAGGACTGCCAGGATTTACCTTACCTCAATAATACTGAATTACACTTAACTGCATTGAAGCAAATCACAGTTTATGTAGTTAACTTCCACATAAATGAAAAAGCAACAGCCTGCTTTACCATTACTATTTGAAATTTCAATTTGTTACAACATCAACAGAAAAGTATGCTGTGCAGGAGGCATCAAAGAGATTAATGAGGCCTCTCAGTACTCCACTTTTTGTGTGTACTCCACACAATTGCTCAGAATAACTGCTATGTATATATATACACACACACACATTTCTTTTGATGTCATAGAGACTAATGTTGATATAACATCCCTGGTTTCTGATATATTGGCTTTGCTGTCAGACCCATAGTATGTTAGTAGAGTTTGGAATAAAATAGAAAATTTGCCTGATGTCTACAGAATAATGCAAACATGAGGATGCATACGTCCTGATGAAAGACAAAAGCAAAACAGAAATAAATTAGATCAGATAAACATCACTGTTACCCTATACCTTTGTCGATTTCTAGTATTCTTGTTGAGACCATGACGGAAAAAAACAATTAAGTTCTACTTATTTTAATACTGTTATTAACTATTAATTTCAATATTATTCAATACATAAAAAGAAAATGGCTATATATTCGTTTCCATGTCCTACTCACCATCCGCATTTCTCCTGGGTGTAACCACAGGGTAGGTAAGATACTGGGATCTCAACACTAGATACTTACTAGAAGGTGCAGAGGCATCTGGTAAAGCTTGTTGTTCGAGGACCTCTCCCAAATCCATGCCAGAAATAATGTAAAATTTATTCCTGTAATACATAAAACTTTGTAGTATCCAAGCTTTGATATAATATTTTAACTTTTATGAGTTTGTGAAGAAACACCTGTCTGCAATTCTATGAACAGTTGGCAAAATAAGCCATTTTCACCTGTGGTAAGTGACAAAATAAAGTTTCACTGCAGAAATAAGGTCAACAAATTGTTGAGCAAACCGACATTTTGACGTCTGAATTCTCTGCAGACTTAGATAGTGCTGTGGCAAAGATGGATCTGGTTATGACACTTCAGAATTAAAATTAAGTTATAATAAAAATAAGTCTCTGTTTTGATTTAGGGAACTGCTTCAAAGAAACTGTTGTTTTATCGTTAGTCATCCACCACTATGTTAAAGATGTGACTGTGACACAGACCAAAAAATCAGAGAAAGGGATGCTTAACTGAGACAGCTCTGGCAGAAAGCTGCCTCCAAAAAATAAGGTCCAACATTAATGACTTAAGCAAAAAGACAGTGGAAAAGAGGTATAAAATTCTTTAAATCTGAGCACATAAGATTATTTTTAAAGTGTATAATCTTCATCATGTGACATAAAATGGCATGCGTTCTCCAAACACAGTGACAGATCTGTTTGTCCAGATTAGTCAAAAGGTCTTACTGTCCTTTTTGGGCAATGCTGAAGCTTTTCTTGAGGCCAAATTACAGGGTATTTATTGAAAAAATGTTGATGTTGAGGATCTAACCAGCTTTGCAAACAGGAGAAGATGGTGTTTGTAATTTATTAGCTGAAATCAACATAACAAAGAATGTGGTATGTATTATTTCAGAATGCAGAATGAGGTATTATCATACGATAAGTATTGCATTAATTTGACGTCACCAGACAATGACCTGTGTAGTTGACACCACTGTCTCAGTCACTAAGATTTATAAGTTTTAATAGAGTTCACAGATAGTATGTGTCAGATAAAGAGCCTGGCAAAATGGGAATTGTGTGTTATCCTTGGATGCATTACTGTCCTGTGTGTAAGGCACGGGATTGGGACTGAAGCCCTAGATTAACTTTCATTCTCTTTTATGTTCACCAAAATAGTTAAAGGCAGACTATTTTCTCTCGTTGGGCTTGTTTTCTCATTTATGACATAAGAAAAATTACACTGTCAGGAGAGATAGAAGGTTAAACTAATACTGCTAAAGAAGATTGAATTGCAGTATGTAAATAAAAGGTATTACTACCATTCCACAAACACAAAATCTTCTGGGTTATGAAATACTTTTGCATGCTCCTCTCTCTCACATCCTGCCAAGTAGTACTCCGTGGCATTGTGAGATTTCTAATAGCAAGCATTACTCCTTTACTGCCCAGTGAGGAGGGGATCAATGAGCACGTGTTGGAAGTAGTTTTAGGCTCTTGTAAGAGCATTTATGGAAAAAGCCATTCCTAGAACTCCAAGGAATTATAGAAAAAAATCCTGGTAGCCTAGAAATAGTCTACTGATACAAAGTAAATTAAACATATTATATTTTTTAATTTTTCTTTTTTAACATACTGATCCAGAAACAACCTCTCTACTCAGAAAGGCTCAAGAGCTAGGAGATATACCAAGGAAGAATCTGTCTATACTGACTGTTTCCTTATGATGCTCATTCCTTGAGCATTTTCCCATGTCCATCTGTATTGAAAACTAGGCTTGCTGAAGCTGAAAGACCTCTATGTGGGGAGGGGAAGCACTAAAATCATATAACAAATTAATTTGGGAGATAACCCCATTATTAAAAAAATAACTAACATAATTTAACAAAATAATTAAGAAATCATAGGTTTAAAATGAGGAATCTGGAATAGTCAGTAGAGGTATTCAGGTAGTTGGTGTACGCTTCCAGCATGTAAATACAGGATATTCAACTGCATAATTTGTGCTAGCCTGTACCAGAAACAGGGTATTAAACCAATGCAGCAATTATTACATCCTTATGGAGCTGAAGGTAGACTTGGCTTTCTTGTTGATGTTCATCTATCCCAGATGAATTCTTTACATCTTCAGGAATGTGTGTTACACTTTAAGATGCCATCTGCTATTAGAGTTTTATCCCTCAGTTTTTTTCAAGGACAAACTGAAATTTGCCCTATGGTTAATTGCTGACTTGTGGGAGGTATCTGTGGTACTGCAAGACACATGAAGTAAAGCCCCAGTGAGAAATGAGAATAAACACAGAGCAGAATGAAGAACTTTCCGCAAACGTAGCTGGAGGCACTAGATAGACTGCAACCATTTACACTGTCGGTTGGGACAGTGTCCTCTTTCTCTTTCCTCTGGTCTAGGGACAGTTTGTGTGGATTCCAACTCTTCCTTGTGCAAGTCTGTCCTGGACGGACATCTTTTGCATGGCGCAATTGCAGTGTCTGTCTTACACCCGAGGCAGTCTGTGGCTGCTACAAGGGTGTTTCACCCATTATGTATCTATTAGATATTTGACCACCAGATGGCATAAAAACTATGTAAAATATTACTAAAGGGTTGCAAATACTATGATACAATTACCTCTTTTTTAAGAATATGGGTATTCAAATAATTAGTGGTCTAGCTATCAACTTTGATAGCTAATAGCAAATACATTCTAATATTCTTTAGTTTGCAATGTTATCCCATGAGGAAGGGCACATATATGACACAAATTAATTAGCTTTATTAATCATATCATATTCTTAATCATGTTTTGTTTATGTCAAAAACAAGTAACTTCACAGATGGAAAGGAAGAGATTATGTTATGTTGATTTGCACAGAAACACAACAAAACACTTTAAGAAGCAAGCCAAAACGCAACTATTTTCCATTGTTGAAAAGACATTTTATGAAACTTTTTGACTGTAGTTTTAAATTATATCACAAATAAGTCAGAACATCCCTTTTTAACCTTCTTTTCTTCCTTTGGCTACATTCTTCCCTGCTCATATTTTTTGAGCTTCCATTCTTTTCATTATCTCGTCCTGACACTCTATTCTTTTAGTATGTTTCTCAGTGGCCTCTATTTTTTCATATCTCTTCAACATTGTTTTCCTCGAGTTTCTTTTCTAAGTTTCTTTCTCTTTTATTTTCCAATATTATTTTTTATTTATTTTAAAATCTTCTGTCTTCTGTCAGTTGTTTAATCAGTCTCAGCCTATTTCTATATTACCAACAACTGAACTTCTCACCCTCCCCCACAACTCCCTCCTCACTCACTCTTCTCTGTCACCATTAAGAACTTGTGACAGATTAGTCTAATCCACCCATGATTCATGTCTGATACAGAGTTGAATTAATGTAAAAAATGTATTATGAAAATTGGTTGCAGCTTTGTAAGCGGAATGAACTGTTTTGAGCTTGACACCTTCAGTCTGGACCAATAGCAGAGAAAAATATGATATATGTTTAATGGCTTACAACAGACAGTTCTTCCTAAAGTGAAGTTAATCCAAATGAAGATAGAAAGACATCCCGAGTAATATGTATGGTCTATATTCACTTTTGGGAAAATTCATTTGCAGACTTTTCTGTGTGCAAGAATCAAAATAATTGTTCTAAACCAGGAAGGCATGGAGGTCTCGGGCAGTGTGTAGTTTCTGTGAGAGTCAACATGATTTAATGGGGCACCTCAGAAGCCACTGGAGTGGCAAAGGTGCCCTACAGCCCTGGAGCGTAACTGCTTTCCTTGCATCAGAGCAGAGAACAGAATGGGACAAGCAAGGGGACATGGTGCTTTATGTTGTTCTACTTTAATGAAGTCCAGATGAAATCTTGTAACTCAGCTATGGACAAGCACAAGATTAGTCATGGTAAGTAAACCTTCTCTTCCGATATATTTCTCCCAGTAAGAGTTGTTTTACTCAGCTATTGGCGTTTTATAGTGTAGGAAAAATTTAAGCAGAAGGAAAAATGAAATGAGCTTTGGCCTCTAAGCTCAGACAGTAAAAGAAAGGAGATAGAGCTTCCCCTGACTAGAACTACTGGTCAAAAAATAGGATCATAGCAACAAGTCTCAGAATAGGTGCAGGCCTACAGACCTACAGACCTACAGACACAGAGAAACTGGCTGGTATCCGTTGACGTGAACAGCATTTCAGTACCTCGAAGTGATACCTCACTGTTTTCCATGTATCTCTTGAAAAAAACAAGGATATAAATGAATTTTTTTGTTGTTCAATAGTTACATCAGAAACATAATCAATGGATTATTCTTAGTATCAACTGAGTGAATGATTTAATTCCATATCTGGATTCAGAGAACCTCTAAAGTTCTAACCCAATTTTTGCAAGAGACATAAACAATTAATAAAATGGTATATGACAAAGCTCTTGTGCATGAAAGGCCTCCACCTTTTCTGACTAAAACATCTTCCCACTGAAATCTTCCAAAGTTTGGTTCGTCGCATTTAATCGAACAACCCAATTCACAATCTTGTACAATCATCTGTCATGATAAAGCGATAAAAGTTGTTTTTTCACTTTCAAATTCCTTTGTTACATTTCTTTGCATCCCATGAAATTTCAAATACTAGTTGGAAGGCTTTGAAATAATTTGAGAAAGCACTCAAACAGGAGCTGTATTTTTTTTCCATAAACCAACAAGACTATATTAATTTGTTATGCACAGAGTGCCTTCTCTTTCTGTGGTTAATCTGATGCCAATTAGTTCAGTGTCAGGCTTCTCAGGCTTCTCACTTGCATCTGGATTCTATGGGTAAAGTCAAAACCTTTGCTCTTAACACTGTAAAACACCGTGTACTCCTAGGACACTGTACAAATAATAGTGTTGATTCATCAAGTGCCTGGAAACACATTCAGAAGTGATTCTTCTTTTTATTTGTTTGGTGATTTCCTGCTGCTGTGTCTTTGGGATCAATAAAAGTAAATGCTTAGTCAGACCTAAGCACATAAAAAAATGACAATAATTTGTTTCATATTCTAGTCAATGGAAAACTTCAATGAGGAACTTGGATGCACTAAAGGGACTGTCATCAGTTAAAGTAGATCTTGTCAGCCCTTAATACAAGATGCAGTCACATTTACATCACTCACTGATACATTTTACTCACATCTCTGTATGTTACAGCATAAACTAGGGTATATAAAAATATTAAATCAGAAAATCAGTCCTTCAGATTCCATGAGTGCATGTTTCCAGTATTAAAAATACAAAAGAAATAGTAATTTCAAGTTGTTCAGTGTTGCAAGAAGTTTGCCATGTCATATTACCCTGATGCTCAGAACAGGTCTCCTCAGCTGGTGGGGACAGTAGCAAAATGAGTTCATGCTGAAAGACTTAAGTCTGGTGGCATATCAAGCAGATATCCTCCTCTCAGCAATAAATAACCACACTAGAAGTTGGGGAAGTATGTCAAGACGATGATTACTCTAAATACAGCAGCTCAAAGGCAGGTCTAAAGAATCTCAAAGCAGACCTGCACCACCTTCTACTTGGTAGAAAGGAGCATTGCTTGCTGCTGGCTCAGGTACCTCCAGTTCCTGGGGCATTCGAAGGCTCTATACTGCTGCCCCTCATGTTAGCTTTTGCCACCTTATATGCTACGCCCAAATCTTTTACCTCACTCTAACCACAAACTTTTTATTAGGCTACCTGCACTTTTACTATTCCTGTTTAACAGATATTAAATATCTACTATTTGCATAAATGACCAGCTAAAAGTGGTTTAAAAGTAGTTTGGTCAGTTATGTTTTCTCCTTGGAGACAGGCCCCCTCTTCAGTTTTCTGTATTGGCCTTCTTTATCTGCCTGTGTGGTACATCTGATGAAAGAAAGGCCAAAATTTATAAATATTTTTTTTTCCATTTGGATCTTAACAGTGAAGAAAATTAGATATTTAAAGAGATTTAAAGAGAATTGCTCCCTAGTACTGATATTTATTTATTAAAAGTATGAAAACTTTTAATCATATTTTAGATTTTCTGCGCATCTTTAACAAGTCCACTCAATTGAGTGGGGAACTGGGTCATGGCTATGCAAGGTTGTCTCTGTCATAGGATGGATGTTTTGCAACAATGATTCCTTTTCACTAAAATGTCTTCAAAAGCAGAAATAGTGATGACTTTGAGACCACTGTCTGTTGTTAACGAGGGATTAAAATGAGATCAAAAGAGGGATAATCAGAGACAGATTTTCGTTAACCTCCCTTCTGCCCACAAAAATGGCCAACATGAACTTCCTAAAATTGTTATTCCTGCTTATTATGGATTTTCCTTTCTAGAAGGAAATAAGACAAATATGACCTGTATTTTCTTCGCTATGTTTTTCTTTCAGCTGCTGATTGTCTATTTTACTCTTATAGCTACCTTTCCCCTCACTCAAAATCATTTAGAAATATGACCTACGCTTCAATGGCATGCTGTTTCTTTCCATATTGTTAATAGTGTCCATCTAATTTCCAAGATAGGGCTTCTTTCTGTAGTTTCTAAAGGCTGATATTTTTATAGTATGAGTATCTTTGCTTTCACTGACCTTTAGAAATGCTTCCTTCTAATTATCTTATATACCAAGATTTGAAACAGCCAAGCTGCATCAATTACTTTGCTTCACATAAATGTGTTAGTATCTACAATGCAATTAGAACCATTAAACTTCAATTCTAGAGAAAAAAACTTGCTTTTATACTATCACCTGTTTTTGAAGAGTTCATACAAAGTTTTATTAAAGAAATTTGAGTACCATGTTCTGAACATTTTTATTAAGAATATAATAATGACTGGAATTCAAGTAGACATTGAAATAGTTATCTTAGCAAAATATGGAAAAAAATTTTTGAGACATTCTAAGTGTTATTATAGACAGATATGACTGTAAGGCTAGAAAAGGCCATTATGATCAGCCAGTCTAATTTGATGGAGAACATGTGCCACTAATTTTCACAATATATGCAAGACATTCATAATCTTTCTTTGACTTACAGCAGAGCATTTAATGTGCAATTGTTCTTTTCTTTAGCATGACCCATCATTACTTAAACAGACAGCAGGGAAACCTTTTCATCCAGTCAATGAACAGTAGTTCTATTCTAAAAATTGCTGATGAACATTCTGCCTAACTGCTGATGGGAGAAAAAAACCTCTAATATTTTATCAATATCAGGGAAGTGGCTGCAGGTTCACAGTCGTGCAACTAGGGAAACTCATGTGTGAAAAGAAATTTTGAGCTGTATCCATCATGTCTCTGACACCAGTTTTATGCAGCAGCAAATAAATAAAAATGAGAGAATAACCATTGAACGACAACATGACATCTGTCATAGGATGGAATGAATAGTCATCTAGAGATGCTTTTTGTCTTTTTGTTAAGTGTCAATGATTAACTTGCACTACATGTCTTACTTTTAAATGCTAAAATTACAGAAAATTAATGCAATCTAAATGATAAAATAAAATGAACAAAAAGCTGGGATATATTATAAGAAAATATCTCTTACTGTCCAGCTGGCAGGAGCAGATTATTTAACGACAAGATTTTTGGGTCTTTTTTTGGGTTTTTTACTTAAATTATTTGCTGCAACTTCCTCAAGAAATGTATTCCTCAGGGAGACCCAGTATATTTCAGCTATCTGAGGTGTATCTCAACTTTTGTAATTTTTCACTTAGTGTACTCAGAATTTGAAAAAAATTCATTCTTTTTGAATTCTAAATGCATTTTGGAAATTGGAAGCAAAAAACCAAAACATTAAAAAAATGTTATGAAATAATATATGATGAATCTCTGTAAAACAGTATTACCCTCTGGAAAGTGAATAATCAACAGAGTTTCACCTTAGAAGCTTGTATGCTTCACAAAACACCTGCCTACCTACCTTCGGAAAATATTTTTCTTACTTTCAAGTCACAAAATCTTTCAATGTCTGAAATTAAAAGTTACAGTTCTTCCAAAGTTTCTCAGCTCTATGAAACTCTCCCAACATACAGTTTGCTATTAACAGGTCTATCAGAATGTAAACATTTCATGGCCAGCTTTTTCTTAAGCCTGAAGTTCAGTGCAATAGAAGTGTACTTTTAATTGTTATAATGCAAAGAAGCTTACAACAATTTTTTTTTTTTTTTTTTAACAGTCTGGGTACCACATAAATAAAAAAGAAGATATATTTGGCTGGTACAATCAGGAGGAATGTAAAGCTCCCACGCCTGCCTGCAGTAATTGATGAAGTGGGTCACTGACATTTTACAGGGCTGTGATTGAATTGGACCCTTGAGGATAAATAGCACATAAACCTTTTCCGCCAGCTCTTTGGTAAGTTAATATTGGCAATTCCAATTTAATGCTTATGAATGAAAGTATTGCAGGCTAAGTGAAATAAAAGAACAGCTACAGCTATTGTCTTCAGTTGGTGTTCTTTCCCACAAGCACTACTTAATCCAATGAAAAACAGAGACCTCATCTGTCAAAGAAATACATCTGACTGGGATGGTTCTAGGCAGAAAGGAGTGTTCTGGAAGAATTTAGAATTTCTTGTATAACTGAAAATGCAGATTTCTAGCAAAAGTGCCTGTCATTAGCCCACTTGGGAAATATTCTTGTTGATTTCTTGGTGAGGTGGTACACTGAATGGTTATGAGGTTTCAGATGCATGTTAGTGTTAACAAATTCTATGAATAATTTACAGTAAAAGGGAATATTTTATTAATGGCATCTGGAATCAATGCACAAAATTAAAATGAAGCATTCCCAATTGTTTAACTAAGCTATGAGACATGGTTGGAGAAAACAGGTATTTAATTTTTAGAATACATTGTTCATTTATTTTTAAACATTTCATTTAGGCATGAAATAAAATTATTTCATGCTGTCATTATGAATATTTAATTTCTTCAATGTTACATATAACTTTTATATAAACACAGACATAATTAGCTCTTAGCTTCAACTGAATGAATCTGGAGCTTACTAACAAACCTGCATGGGTGTGTGCAAGTAAAATGTTATTAGCAGTTCCTCCAGACTTCATTTCTCAGGCAGTATTTTCCATCATTTGGGCCTTCCTGGGCTTTCTTGGTGCTAGTGAACTAAACATTGGTAGGGTTTAAGCTCAGTCTCTGGTGCTATGGGTATCATCTACAGCATTTAATGCTAGTGCACCATTTTATATCATTTTGGCCCATTTGGCATCATTTTCCTGGAGCTTCAGCCTGTGGATAGCCTGGGGCTGTTTCAGTGGGTCATACAGACAGTGGTACCCTGCCTTGGGGAAGAAGAGCTTTTAGATGTATGGATGTCATACCATGTCTCTTGTTCTCAGTGTCAGAAAATGATCCATTTCATTTATTAGCAGAGATGTGAGACATACCCCTGTACCTAAGTTAAGAGCTGTAGATTTAGCGCTGGTTCCATTTGTGAGGACGGCTACGCTCCTGAAACAGGCCATAAACCTGAGGGGAGCTCCATGGATCTCTGCTGATGGATGCCATGGTGCAGCTCATGGCCCAAAGCTTGTTTTGAGACACACTGTAAAGTTAACTGCAAAGCTTTGGGACCGTAAGGCCAATTTCTACAAAAATAATGCAGGCAAAACTCTTGTTGAAGTAAAGAATAATTTTACCAGAATAAGGTTTGGGGATTAGCTCTGTTGCCATTGAAAATATAAAGCTTAAAGCTCAGGGAACGGAGTGTCCTCACAAATGACTGAACATCCTCTTGCTTTTCCTGCAGCAAACCACTGTGCTTGGCGTGAATATTGGTGGGGGATGTGGACCACCCCTCTGGAAGTACAAGGCAGTGAATGTATTGATGGATTTCCCAGGGCAAGAGAGGGAGAACAGTCATAGCATATACCTTGTAGGCAGGGCATATGCTCAGTGTCACACACAGAGCTGCTATCACCACTATGGCTGCATCCAGCCTGGGGAACCTGGGCCTTTCCTGTACGTATGGTCGAGCTCAGTCTCATAATCGTGGGATGTATGCTTAGTAAAAGGGATGAATAGTTGTAGTGGGAAGCAGTTTAATCAGTCTGAAGAAAACTTTCTTGGCTGGAAAGCTTAAAATTAGATAATGAAACTGAAACTGTAAGACTTGTTGTGAAAAAATGTTTTGTTTCTTTGCCTGTTTCCAAATGTAATATTTGGGAAAGAACCTTATTAGATTTTAAATTCACTGGGTAGGAGCAGACACCGCTACCTAAGCTTCCTATCTGTAAGCATATGGTATCACCCTTTATGCCACAGGCATATTAACTCGAGCTAGTTGGGACTTGAGGAAAATTACTGTGGGATTTTTAAATTGGAAAATGCTCGTTCTATGCTCATTCGTGCTTTGTAAGTACAAACCCATTTCTATAAAGTTTACATACTTTTCCTTTTGAAGAACTTACTTTCATCCTGGCGTATAATGAAAAGTAATGTCAGAACTTTGGGGTTTTCCATGACAAAATTCTTGTTTTTTCAGCCAACAAAGATGAATCTTTGTAATCCTGCTTTAGGAACAAGAGTCCTACCTCCTACCACTACTTCAGGCCTATCATCTATCTTGGGTGTTTTGCAGGGATAGGAAAGAATGGCTGAAGGCAACTGTTCACTTCAGTAGTTCAGTTACCTAAAAGAGCAAGTTATCTACAAAGAAACCCTCTCAAATGTTCATCTTAAATCATTGAATCTTTTTTCATTAACATGAGTGTTTAGTGCAAAGCTTTGAGGGCGTTACAATAAATTGTACAAAACTAATGCAGGAAAAACAACTGTTGAATTCAACATAAATTTTACCACAGTTAGATTTGGCAATTAGCTTTGTTGCCACCGAAAATTTGTTACATGGAGGGAGGTCAGAGACTGACATAGATTGCACAGAGAGGGTTGTGGTGCCTTCGTCCTTGGAGATATTCAAAACCCACTGCACACAGCCCTGGGCAACCTGCTTTGGATGATCCAGCTTAGAGTAGGGGGGCTGGATTAGGTTAGCTACAGAGGCTCCTTCCAGTCCCAACTGCTTTTTGGTTTTGTGATTCTGTTTTAAAACCAACATTTTGGAAGAATCATTGAATCATAGACTGGTTTGGATTTGAAGAGACCTTAAAGATCACTGAGTTCCAACCCAAACCCCTTGCCATGGGCAGGGACACCTCCCACTAGAGTAGGTTGCTCAAAGCCCCATCCAACCTGGCCTTGAACACTTCCAGGGATGGGGCTTCCACGACTTCACTGGGCAATCTTTTCCAGTGCCTCACCACCCTCACTGTAAAGAATTTATTTCTAGTATATAATCTAAATCTACCCTTTCCCAATTTAAAACTGTTGCCCCTTGTCCTTTCACTGCACTTCCTGACAAAGTCCCTCTCCAGCTCTCCTGTAGCTCCCTTCAGATATTCATAGGCTGTTATAAGGTCTCCCAGGGGCCTTCTCTTCTCCAGGCTGAACAACACCTGGAGCTCTCTCAGACTGTTTTCACAGGAGACGTGCTCTAGCCCTCTGATCATCTTCATGGCCCTCTGCTGGACCCATTCCAACAGGTCCACATCCTTTCTGTGTTGAGGACTACAAAGTTAGACACAGGACTCCAGGTGGGGTCTCACGAGTGCAGAGTAGAGGGGTAGAATCACCTCCCAGGACCTGCTGGTCACACTTCTTTTGATGCAGCCTAGGATGTGGTTCACTTTCTGGGCTGCCAGTTCGCACTGCCGGCTCATGTTGATCTTCTCATCCACCAGCACTCCCAAGTCCTTCTCCTCAGGGCTGCTTTCCAGCCATTCTCCACCCAACCTGTATTTGTGCCTGGGATTGCCACGTCCCAGGTGCTGGGCCCTGTACTTGGCTTCGTTAAATTTCATGGAATTTGCATGAGTCCACCTCTCAAGCCCGTCCAGGTCCCTCTGGATGACATCCATTCCCTTCAGCGTGTTGACCACATCACGGAGTTTGGTGTCATTGGCAAACTTGCTGAGTGTGCACTCTATCCCACTGTCCAAGTCTCCAACAAAGATATTGAACAGCACTGGTCCCAGTATGGACCCCTGAGGAAGACCACTCACCATTGGACATTGAACTTTGCCTTATGTGACTCTTTTGATCAATTCCACCACCAGAATTAGATGGAGGTACATTATCAAGATAAGCAATTAAAAGAATTGTAGGATGATGTGTCTGTGTAAGTCTATATAATTTTTATATAAACACCAGAGCAAGTTCCCAAGGGATGCAGCAAAAGTGACTATTTGAAAGATAACTCAAAGTGACAGCAAGATGACAGCAAACCATGCTTTAATACATACCTAACAGCAAATTAATATGCCATAATTTCAAAATCCTAACAAGAAGGTTAGGATTGCCAGTTGGGAGCCTGTCCACTTGTGAAATTCAATAGTAATTGTTTCCTATTGTATCTGCAACACACACTGTGTTACATTACCCTGTTGTGTGTCCTTTAAATGATGAATGTGCTTGCCCCTCACAATCTCATGAGCTTAATGATTTGTTTACTTTTGTTCACTTTCACTACTAATCCATATTAGAAAGTTTAACCTAGTAAACAAAATAAAATCCAATCAAACAAGGAGGTAATAAGTGTCTAGAAGCCTGAAGCTAGGCTGACTAACAAGACTGCTTATCAGAACAAATTCTTTTAACTATTTGTTAAAAGGTTATCATACGCAAAAAAAGAAAAAAAAGTTATTTATTCCAGTTAGATATTTAACCCATCCATTTATTTTCCTTCCACATAATAATAGATTGCATTTCAATAACACCGTTGCCATAAACTGTTAAGGTGGTGTTATAAAATTTAGCATTAAAAACCATGAAATTGTTCTGATTTATCAGGGATTTAATCAGTTTTCAGAACTGTTTTGAGCTCTCTACTGCAGTGACTTAACCTTGAAAGGAAATTCTTACCAATGTATCTCCTTACCATGCAAGGTAAGGAGATACAATGCACTAGTTTCCAAACTCAGTGGAGAGAAAGTTTGATGCATTAGCACTTGATCCTGTGAATCATGTACCCACCCACAGCTTCATAGATTAGGTGTTAGCAGCTCCAGGTCTGAGCTGAGAATTTAATGAAAAGGGATTTGATGAATTCTATAAAGTTTTTTTCTCTACTTGAAAATTAGGTTGCTATAAATATTAATGCCAATAAAAAGATTTAATTTCCAGTTGCCTCTCTTGCTATTTTTCTTTGTAATGTTTAGATGCTAAAAGGTAAAGATTGAAACAAAGACCCCCAAAGTTATGATAATGTTCATTTGTGAAAAAGCAAAGGACGTATTTTGTCCCTACGCTTGTCTTCAGTGTCTCCAGCAATGTTGAACAGAAACCTGTTTATCTGTTGTCTTTCCTTCACCAGGATGGAACTAACTGCTAGATATACCACAAAGAAAAATTTAATATAAATATACTTGTATTTCTATATTAGTTTTGGTGCTAGTTTTCATGTTGAATCATGTCCAAAAGTGATATAATAAATGTTGCCATATTGTTTTTGTATTTAATATTTCAGTGTTACTAATATAATAAAAATTTATTGATCTTCTAAGGGCCCATTTGATTGGTAGTTCAGAAACTGCCCTTGTTCTCATTATTAAAATAGAGAGACTGTTATTTAGGTGTATATGGGGGATCAAGAAGTTTCTTGTAATATTATTTCAGATTTCAGAATTTTTCAAGAAAGATGCAGGCATTGCAATATCCTGTTAAGGACATAAATGAAAGCTTGAAATTTTTTTTAATTAGTACACCTTTAAATGCATGATAATAATTTCTCAGAGCTAGAAAATGTAAATTTAAAACTAAACCAAACTTAAGAGGAAACTGCAGAACTGGGATTAAAAAGTATTGACAGAAAGGAGAAATGAGAATCAGTGCCTTACAATATGTTAATTGCCTCATGGTAAATTAATAATTGCTCCATTTGATTTGTTTACAGGAGGGAGAAGAAGGGTGAGAAATCAGATTAGGTAATTAGCCTGCTGACTGAGACTGCGAGCTTCAGTAGACTGTGAGTGAAGATAATGGATTATATATGTTTTTCATGATCCAGTTTTCTGACAACTGGTTTATTCTATACATAGTATGACACCACTGCTGATACACACAACCTCAGAGAATAGCCTCAGATATATTTGGGATGTGCTGGCTATAAGAATGAATTAAATTCAACTATATATACAGGATAAGTGTTCAAACCTGAGCTAGTATTAAAAGCCAGATTTGTTTACCCCTTATGGCGTCACAGTTGTTCTTATGTCAATCTTTACAGAATGAGCTCAATACCCATACTGTAATTCTACATTTTTGCTTTTTGTAATCTAATGAAAATATACATTTAGTAAATATGGCTCAAGCCTATATAAGTGCGTAGAAAAGCAAAGTGTTATTAAATATGTATACTACTGACTTAATTATAGGAGTTAAGGGGAAACTTGAGAAAACTAGGATTTTTTGGTATGTTTTTCTTCTCCTTAATCTAATCAGACAACACTAAAAGCCCTAGAGGTATATAAACTTCAGTAACTAGTTATATTAAACCTGTGTTTACTTAGATGATTTGTATGAGTTAAATAAGTAATTACCCAAAGGACATTAAAAAATGGAATATATGAGACTGCATGTGAGCAAACTAACACAAGGCAGAGAGCTTGACTGGTGCATATTTAATAAGAACCATTCCCTGTGCTTTTATATCCTCTTCCATTCTATAGAAGTCCTTATATTACCTTTATAACCATAGTAGCTCAGCACTTTGCAGTCTTCTCCTTCTATTCATCTATTCATCATATTATTTTATCAGTTTAGTAAAGGATAAAATCATCCTGATCATCCACCATTTGGTGCCTTGCCTTGTGGGCATCCTGCCAAGAAGTACTGTGAATAATGTAATAATTCACCAATCTTCTACAGAACTAGAAGTGATACCTGATTTATAGTACCATACGATCAATTTCTCATTGTATTTCATCATAGTATTTAAAAATGAATTAATCCTGAGAGCTTAACATCTTTTAAACACTTGATAAACACTTCTATAGCCTTCTGAGTTTGGAGTATCAATTATTATGGTCATAAACCTCGCACTGGTTGAAGACTGGCTCTGAACTGTCTCTGTCAAAAAGCCGAGTTCAGAAAAGACATTCATTATTTAGATTTACTAGAGGGTATTTATTTTATCTTCCTCAATTATAGTACCCCCAAAAGGAGGGAAGGTGCCAAGAAAGCACGTTTTGTAGCCCCACTTTGCTATGCTATTAAAATATGAATGTAACAGAGTAGAAAGAATAAGAAGGCATTTTCATTTACATCCATATCTAATAATTTCCCTTTGAGTTATAGCATATGAAATTAGATAAGTGTGTAGTTACTAATTAAATGTAACATGCTCTCAGAGTACCTACATCAGTTAAAAGAAAAGGAAAGAAAACCTATTAGCTATTTCCATATGAACAGGAATGGCAATGATTATATCAGTGAGTAAAAATAGTTTCATATATTGAACTAAAAAATTCAGGACATTTCTCTTTCATGTAAGTAATTTTTTTTTTTCCAAGATACCACCTCCATAGCTTCTAATTATGCATTCGGCTTACTTTTATGTATTCTTACTGAAGCAGTGTGCCTAGAAGCTTTGTCAAAAAGCTTGAGTTTATCTGCATGCATACATACTTTACTATTTGGAAACAAAGCTGACATTTCTGGGGTTTGATCATTTAGCTGCAGTCTGTACATGTGTGTGTCCCAGCTTGTATCTGACATTGCAAAGTGTTCTTCTCCTGTCTAACAATACTTTAGTTTTGTGCTCACTGATTAGATATAAGATATGATAGTTATGCTGGATGATGCAGAGAAGAATTTTAGCTTTTATTCTGAATTCCAAGGTCTGCCTTTTGATTTGTTTTTATTCTTAATATAACTTACTTCTTTGTACCCAATTTTCCTTCAGGTTACTGGCAAAGCATCAGAAGAAGAAAAATGTTTTTTTTCAGATATAAAGTACTATTGGTACCTCAACAGATATCTGGTCGCACTACACTCTGCAATAAGAAATTTAATTTAAATGAACATACTAGTTTCAATCCATTAAAATTACTGTCATGATTCGTGCAGTTTCACTCCATTGATTTGGGTCATGTTCTGTTCTTTATCAAAGGGGGAAGGCAAAGTACAAATAAAAAGTACAAAATTCATCCCATGGTTCTTTAGCCAAGAACTGCAACAGCCATACAGCTCATGAGAGTGACTATGTGTCCTAACTAGTGAGGTAGGTGGGACCAGATCCTTTGGTTAATGCAGCCTGATAGACCTTCAGGATCTTGTAGATTTTAAAACATGAGATGAGGAGTGACTGGAGCAAGTTAGGTTTTTCAAACTACGCTTAAATACTTTCTGTGATATTTCCTGCAAACAAAGAGTTAAAGACTCCTAACCTAACATTAACAGAAGGTTATTTATCCAGCACTGGAGTATCAGTGATTCTTTTTCCTGCCTGGCTTCAGATGGCATTTATATGCTTTATCCTCTGTAGGGAGTTCTTCTATCAGGGTTTTTCCACCAAGATTACTGATTTCCTTTTTTGTACTCCTCTGATTACTCTTTCCTTCCTCATCTGATATCTGAGTATGATTAAACACCAACAAAGAAAAGGACAGATTCCACTACTAGATTCTTGTGAAATGTTAATATTTATTTTTAACCTACAGGGAGAGTTTATTTATTGAAAATAACAAAAATACCAAAATAAAACCAAGTTATACACGTTAACTTCCCTTCAACATATCCAATCTTGATTATTTAAAAGTTATCCCTGTGTTGTCCCTGTTTAGAGCTGAACTCCACAAGCCTGCTCTTGCTGCAGAAGTTCTGACTCTATTGTAGCACAATGGCAATGTTTAGTGTGGACTCCAGAATTACAGTGAGAAAACACTGGTTCCAGTTCTCATGAGCCACACAGGCTCACTGTCCTTAATAAACCTCTCTAAAACAGGCTCAGTGCAGGTGCCAAAGGTGAATGCTCTTCTGTTCCTAACAACAAATTAAAAAATGACACTTTCAGACTGAACAATAAAGAAGCTAGAAAGTTACAGATACATTACCTTAAAATAAAACTTTCCCAAGTAGCACCAGAAGAGCTTCTTTTTTTGAGTATGTTAATGTGAATTGCAATTATTTATAATTTTGTACAGAATGCAGTTTTTTAAAAACACAAGTCTTAGCTGCTTGTTTCAGGAAGTGAGTCAGTTTGCTCTGCTTTGATTATTTGGCAAGTGCATATCCCCTTGCTATTGCATACATTTTACACTGCGTGTCCATCCCTAGAACTTGAATATGATTATATTTGGCCCAGTAGGTTTATGTCTTTTAGAACTATAACATTACTTTACTTGAACAGTTATTAGGACTGCAGAGATGTAACTACAATTGCTAAATGGGATAATGCAAAATTAATGAAGTGAAAGAACCCCTGGAGTCTTCTTGATGTTTACTCTTTCAAGTAATGCACTCTTCTAAGTTTGTCAGCTCATCACAACTGAGAATTATTTAGGGAACTGTGTGAACAGTGTTGCTTCACAAGTCTTGCAGCCACCCAGAATATACTGGAACAGGTTGCCCAGGGAAGTCGTGGATGCCCGATCCCTGAAAGTGTTCAAGGCCAGGCTGGATGGGGCTTTGGTCAACTTGGTGTAGTGGGAGGTGTCCCTGCCCATGGCAGGGGGGTTGGAACTCAACTGAGTATAAATTTATGCAATTTATGCAAAAATAATTAGCTTTGCAGATTATAAGTGTGACTTATGAGACAGATGTTACATCTGCAATCCTCATGATGCCAGTGGGATTACATGTAGGAAGAACTGGTCAGGTACCATTCTTTTATGAAATTTTTACACATATGCTTAAAAGACACTTGTGCAACACTATCACTAACAGAACAGAAATAAATATTTGAAGTGAAATATACTATATATGACTTAATAGCAATATAGCTGATCTTCCTTGTATTATAAAGGCTAATAGTCCCTCCAACGTCAAGGAAAGTCCAGGCACCAGAACTGTTGTAAACACTTCAACACTGGGTGGAACAAGAAGTGGCTATCATCTTCACCTTTGAACTGGAACAACTTCTCAATGTGCAGTATCAGGAGAATGCAATAGGGATTCAAGGATCAATCTGTGATCTTCTAGGATGTAATGATAGGACAGAACACTTAGGCGAGTGCCATGGCATAGTAAACCAACCAATAGCATTTATCAGGGTACACAGTGGAAGCTGTGACCCTAATCTCTGGACTAAAAGAAAGCTGAACTTCTTTTGATGGTTCCAGTCAAAACACACATAAGGATTTTCTGCTTCCGGTCACAGTAATCAGCACTGAGCATTAACATGTAGAATTCATGCCACAGATATGTCCCTATCAACAGCCTTCACACAATTTCAAGTTTTTATATGCTAAAACCTGTGCACTGTGAATAGGAAGCAGGAAGAAATGGTAAGTTTAACTAGATGAAGCTCATAAAATCCTCTCATTTTAAAAATGTCTTCACCTAGTGCCATTGAGGATCTAACAAAGCTTTGGAACAGGCTGCTTAGAGAGGCTATGTAGTCTCCATCCTTGGAGATTATCAATATCTAGCCAGACAAAATCCTAAGAAACTCCAATTTAATGTTAACTTTGCTCTAGAGACTTCAGCTTGGATGATCTTGTGAGTTCTGTTCCAAGCTAAATGGTTCAGTGATTCTATCTTCTTTGGGGTCTCACACAGGCTGCCTGTAACCCTAACCTTTGGCACCATTGATAGATGAAAATAATCCAGTCTTATATGTGTCTCTTCCAGTGGGTCAGATAAAGGAGTAACGGGAAGCTAAGGTGACAACTTTTTGCTGGAGAATGGAAATACAGGTGAAGCTGTTGTCTGCTGAACTCCTGCAATGCAAGTTTTACTTTTGAATCTAAATTACCCAATTCCAGAATGATTTCAGGTTCAAAGTATTGAATCTGACCAAGACTCTTAGAACTCTGTTTCATTAATATAATTGCCTCCTTTTTCTCCTAAACCGTGGTATGGAAGGGGCAAAATATACTATAACTAGTCTCTCGTCTCTGAAGAGTCCAACATACTTATTTTGAAACAATTGGATTCAGAGACTTTGATGTCACTGGCACAGTAGTAAAACATACAGATTACTATTTCCTTATTCTTCTTTGATTGCTGTTGTTTTAATTTTTCTATTTCAATTTTATCTTATTTCACTGATGTGTCTTAGAACAAACTGCTTGTCTACTTACATGTTCTGGCTGACAAAGCTCCATTGTGGAACAGCCTGTTTGCTAGTCTATGTTTAGCATTGCTGTGGTTATTTATTATTTATTCCCATCTCATCACCCTATTACAGGGAATGAATGTATAAAATTGCAGAGGCTGATGTAGTCTTTGACTTTCCCCAATGAAAAGCCAGTCAAATAGATATCCAGTTGAATTATGAAATAGTTTAAATAAATATGCAACAAGCATCCATAGAAAGGCAATCCCCTAATGAAAAAGCTTCAGAGTATCTAGCTTTGTACTGTTACAAGTTTTCGGGGAATGAGGATGTTTCAATTCAAATGTACAGAGGAAACCATAATCTAAACATTTCACTTTTCCTCAAAAGGAAAACCAGGAAACTCAAATTACAAGCTTGCTTTCCCACGGACAGAAAGTGAAGTATATACATGCTTCCTTCATCTACTGAATTATTTCCCACCCCCCACCTCTCCTTTTGGTTTTTCCTCCTTTGATGAAAAGAACTATTCTTTTCTTCTGTCTTCTTTTCTGTCTTCTCATTCTTTGCATACTTCACTTCTCCAGGTCTGTTATACATTTCTTAACTTGGTTCTTGTTTATCTAGGTGACTTAAATGAACTTCCTTTAATAAGGTTAAATTTTATTTCATGTCTTAATATTTAACATATTAGCCTCATAATGACTCTGTGAATTGAGAAATTACTATAATTCCTTTTTGTTCATAGGAAACTTCGACATAGATCTGACAAAATAACAAAGGTTCCTGAAGTGAGAGTTGGATATATGAATCAATGAGGGGATATCTGTTGATATCTGTCCTTCCAGAGAAGACCTTAGCCATAAGGTAACAGTTTATTCTGCAGGGATGTGAGTGAAAAAGGATGTACAATCCACACCTCTTCTGGAAGCTGTGGAACTGTTCAGAAAATAATGTTGCTGAATTGTGAAAAGCCCAACCGAATCCTTTATGCTTGAGCACATAATGCTTAAAGCTTGTTGTGTATGGAGCTCAGACTTCTAACTTCAATGGAGGTTCTTCTTGCAAGACAGGACAGCTCCATCAGATGTGGCATTTTTAATACATGGACCCCATTTTCCCTCCCTTTGCAGAATCCTGTGGCTCTCTTCTGCCATCTCCTTTCAGCCTCCTCTGGTTCCTGCTGCTCACTGATAATGTAATGGCACCAGCTTGTTCTTGTCCATCTTCTAGTTCAATGTCTGGAGCCCCAAACAACTCTGTGAGAATACAAATAATAATAGAATCTACTAGCTATATCTGTCCTTTTCCTCAAGGCATTGTCCCCAGACCCTTCAGTTTCTTACTATGCGAATTCAAATAAAATCATATTTTTGCCTTAACAAAAAATATTGATAAAATCTGTGGGACAAGTGAAATTAGGGTATTCATAATGAAATCTCTATATAACTTTGATACAAACCCAACATTTTGATGGCCTAGAGTGTTAGAAGCTTATTTAAAAGATTGCATGCTGTTGCTAAAGAGTTAGAAGGCTCTTTCTGTAAATACACTATACCAACCACCCAGACTGCAGAGGACATGAATGACAATCCACTTCTTTCCAGATTGGATAACAGTTGTTTTATGTTCTGATAGAAACCCACAGAGAATCCAAGGAGAGATTTGTAAACATAATATATGACATCAAGCCAAACATTGCACGCACATAAAGCCACAGTTAAATGTAATCAAGCAAAACCATCAAAACATCTCTGGCACCACCTACAGAAGTATTTCAGTATTAGTTTTAAATGTTTTCTGTTTAAAAAAAAACACAAGCAAACAAAACTCAACCAAACAAAAAACCCAGAAAAATTAAGAGGAATAATAAATAGATAAGGAAAGAACTAATTTATGAACTTCAAGAACTAGAATTATATGGATGCTCAACGACCTGCCAATGAACTCCTGTTTATTAGTAGCTGCTATGCTTTCCATGCAACATATTCAAACTCCAAAGTGCACTTGCATGTTTATGCATGGCCTATAGAAAATGATTAAGTGACAAGATACAATCTGTAATGTGTGGAAATCAGTCCTTACTCTAGAGAACTTACTTTCTAGTACTGTAAGACTATGTATATAGATTAATCACATTTTCACAGCTGGATTTTTGAATAGAGCCTCACTAAACTGGTATAAATATACACCATATTGTTTTGTGGTGGCTTTTTTTTTTTTTTTCTCATCAACATCAAGATCACTTTGGTACGGAAGAATGCCGTTTCATTATATCCACTCCAGCTGTGCTCTTCTTCCAAAGTCCTTTCATTTGCCAAATGTAAAACTTAGCACTTGCTCACAACAGTAAATTGGTGAAGTTGATTGAATGGAGCATAATACGGAGACAGACTAGGTAAGGGATAAAAAGAACTCAAAAATGAAGAGAAATTCTTGGTAACAAATATACTTTGTTTCATTGCTCGTGCTGTGGATTTTATCATAATCAAAGTAGACACTATTGAGCCCCTTAAGTAAAAAGAAGATAAAATTTTTTGACACAAATGACAGAGAACAGCAGAAAATCCCATATAACATCATTATGGTTGTATAAAAAGCTACAGAAACAACATCCTAGATAGTTGATATTGTGCTCAGACCTCTATTAAGAAAGTATTTCACAGTAAAGGTGATCTGAAAAGCTCAGTAAGGGCTTGTGCTTAAGTATGGGCTTAAAGCTTAGTTAGAAATCATGAGGTCAGTGGTGTTAAAGGCAAAATATCTCTTTAATTTCATCAGGGTCAGACTTTATTTGTGGATTCCTTAGAGGTAAAGCAGGTACTTGCATGTGTTCCAGACACGGGCATGTGGCACTGTTGTGAAAGCAGGAGGCAGGATAGATCCACAGGGGTCTGCAGTCCCACAGGACCCAGTGGCTGGGCTGGATGCCCAGGAGGCATCCAGGGCAATGCTGGCAGGTGGCTGGCTGGTGGATCTGGTCTACCCTTACTTAGAACTGTTTACACATAGCTATACCAAGCATGTAGCATTTCTGTGTTGGGATGTGTCAAGATTAAGTGCCTCACCAGGCACTTAAAGAAAAGAAGCAAGGTCTGAATAGCCAAAATCTTTGTTTATCATGATGTTTTATAATTGCCAGCTAACGCCTTTGCCCTGGAAGTTGTTGTGTATTCTCCAGGTGGGTATAAGATTCAATAAAATTGCTGCATATATGCATTTTTACATATTTCACAATATTTTATGAACGTATAAAATATCTATAAGCATTCTTTATTGATACTCTTTATTGAAAGTAGCTCCCTGATGAAATAATTTCAGCTGATTGCACTGATGTAGCTCAGAGGGAATTTAGACTTGAGATTGATTTTACATTATTTAATTTCCTTAAAGATTTTTCTTTTCTACCTAAAACAGATTATACATAACCATTAAATTTTGAAGTGAATGAGTAATTATTAAACTGGAGATTGTTATGATCCCGTTAAAATAAGTCTATTCCTGTACTAAGAGCAATGATTCACTGTTCACAAGTGAGCTTAGACCACTGACGTTAAATGCTAATCCTTCAAACCAGAGCTAGAATGATTTCCTTCTTGAGCTGCAATATAAAATTCCTGTAAATAAACCATTTAACCAGTGTAGGAGTCCCACAAATATCAATTATTAGTGAGTCCCATATTGCCACATATTGTCACAGAGGGCATTGGACAGTATATAATCCCACTTAGAGTGTGGGGAACTAGGAAGAGCTTTAACTGATGGAGGCTGCCCAGAAAGTAATCATAGAGTCATAGAATCATCCAGGCTGGAAGAGACCTCCATAAGGTCATCTAGACTGACCTCCCTGCAGTCAGCAGGGACACCCCCAACTAGACCAGGTTGCCCAGGGCCTCATTGAGCCTCATTCAAAGTGAGGACCTTGAATGTCTCCAGGGAAGAGGCCTCAACCACCTCCCTGGGCAACCACAGGGAGTTCCAGTGCTCCACAACCCTCACAGTAAAGAATTTTCTCCTAATCTCCAATCTAATTCTGCTCCCCTCCATCTTAAAGCCATTGTCCCCTGTCCTGTCACTACAGGCTTTTGTAAACAGACTCTCTCCAGTCTTCCTGTAGCCCCCTCAGGTACTGGAAGGCCGCTATTAGGTCTCCCCAGAGCCTCCTCTTCTTCAGTCTGAACAACCCCAGCTCCCTCAGCCTGTCCTCAGAGCAGAGGTGCTCCAACTCCCTGATCATTCTTGTGGCCCTCCTCTGGACGCGCTCCATCAGGTCCATGTCGTTCTGTATTGAGTTTCCATCTGGTGGAAACAAGGGTGGAAATGGAAGGGGATGGCAACCTCATTTGTGCAGCGGGTTCCTCCAGGTGCAGCATGTAATATATTTACCAAAAGCAATATGCTTTTATTTGTGGTGATCAGCTGAGTGCCAGAGACATTATCTCTTGCTTTTAAAACACACACACACACAAAAAATTCTGTGTAATTACTATATCTGAAAAAAAAATTATGGAAAATTTTCAGTCCATTCACATTATATATTTGCTGGCAATTTTGGTATTGTTATTTTCATTTTCTTCTCTAAATTAGTAAGTTTTCTCTTTTCTCGGGGAAAAGAAGCTTATCAGCTTTGGCTACTTTTATTTCATTTCTTTTAACTGATCATATTTCACAGTCGTGTCATTACCACTAACATATTAGAGTTGAGAACAGGGAGGAGGAGCTATATCTATTGTTTTTTATATATCTATTGTTTTTTATACAAGATTTGTGTCCTGGTTTATTTGCCTAATCCAATTAGTTTTATTATTTCCATGGAAACTTTTGCAAATTATTTTGGTTTTATCCAGTGTATGTAAGTTTAAAATCAGAAATCTTTCATACCAATGTAGAGAATAAGTCCATTTTGCATGCTCTGGGTGATTTTTACCCACTTAATTTGAGATGCCAATTAATATGGTACACATAGCAGGTTTTGTTATTGGAACATCTTATTAAAGTGAGGTGATCTTAAATTGATCACTTAGCAGTTAAGAGGTCTGGTCATTTCAACTCTACTTCCAGGCTTCCATGGACTAGATAGTTTTTGGGATGCTATGAAAACAATTTTCATTTAACTGTTTTCCTCTGAAGTCGTGGATTTGCTGTAGAGAGAAATGTTGACTGACTTGACTGAGTAGGTTTTGGCAGACTTCTCAGCAACCCTGCACACTCACAGTGACAGAATGTTGATTTTTAGTCTTCCTATGAGATTGGGTAGGGATGAAGAGAATTGTTTTCTTTTTCCCTTTTCCATTGTTTGGAAGCATGTGTTTCCAACACTGCTGATGTCATATTGGCATTGAAGATTATGCTTTTGTTTTAGGAGGCAGATGCACTTCAGAAACTTGCTAATTTATATGGTGAAGTTACACTATGTTTTCTTCTACTTTTTTTTTTTTTTTTTCGCTTTGGGGTTCTTTTAGTGTAGTATGGCCATCTAACAAAAAAAAAAAACAAACACAATCACACCACAAATTTAACTGATGGGCTTGAAGAATAAGCAATGAGAAATTTGTAAGATGTCACAATCTGTGACTATGATGACTCACGCCCCAACAAAGAAGCTGAGTGATTTTAGTAATAATATCCAAGTGGTGCATTCCACTAACCTCATGCCACTGACTCACTGCTTGATTAGATATGGCATGTCACTGCTCCAGTGAACAGAGAGAGGCAGCCTTCAAGGGTAGATTGCAAGGCTCGTCTTATCTCAGACCTTTAGAAATCTCTAGAAGGTAGCTGATCCTTTCTTGAAGTTCCCACTGTAATTTACACCTCATTTTCTACTGCATCAGCATTTGCTAGATCTTCCAAAATATGTCTACAATAGGTAGATGTGTTAATATCACTCTTAGGCATGCAAGTTTAAGCCAGTCCTAATTGCAATTAGCAATTAGAGAGAGTTATGATCTTCAGAAGTTACTTGTAGATTAGTTACTTCTCTGAACTTTAAATCCACACATATGCAAGTGTGTAATAAAATGTAAATATTTTACAGTATATTTCTGATTTAGAAAAGATTAGAAGTATGATAAATCTGAATGCTGAGGCTGAAAACTGGGAGTATTAAAAGGATACTTTAATCTCTTTTTATTCTGAAGTTTGAAAAATTATATTGCTTTGTATAGAGTATGCAACATATGTTTACTTACACAGTCTCACATAGCACACTGCTAATAAAAACAGAGTAATTGGAGTACTCATAGTCTCCTTAGGAATGAAATGACATATGGACCGAAATCATCAGACCATGGAAACAAATGGATTTTATTTCAGAAATTAAAATACTGCAATGGCTGATATAATAGTGGAAAGATTTAACAGGTTCTAATATAGTGTCTGGTTGAACTTGCCAGAATAGTATCACTTTCTAGAAAGGTAAGATTTTCAGCAATTTTTTTACTAAGCCTAATCTAAACTATATTGCAATTTAAGTCTGTTCTAAGTCCAAAGGGGAGAACAGCTCATTCATTTCCTCTCTTCAGAAGCCTTTCATAGATCTGAAGAGTGTTTTCATGTCTTGCCTTAAATTTCTCATTCTTGTACTCAGTAACTTCTCTGCTCATGAAGAGCAGAGCTCCAAACTTGCACAACACTCCAACAGAGGAAACAGGGAGGAAAAACTATTTTATATGTCATACAGGCTATGACTATCTTTATATGCTACAGGCTGTTCACCTGTAGCTCTAGAGGAAGATATCACTGGGTTTACATTCATTGTAATGGCCAAATATTTCCTATATAAAATTGGTAGCTTGCCAGTTCTCCATTCTGTATTACTGAAATAGATTGTCCGAGTGGGGTTTCAGTTTTATTTAGCTAAATATCACAGTGTTTTAAGATTATTTTTCCAGTTCATCAAGATAATTTTGAATTCTAATATCATCTTTCAAGATACTCCCACCCTTATTGAACATCATTGCTGTTTTCTTATACTTAGCAACTGTTCCAATTCTTTGATTTACTAATTCTGTTTCTTATGATTGCAAAATGAATATGAAAAAATGATCCTGCTTCTGCTGGTCCCTAAACAGTTCAGTAAGTCTGAACTACAAAGTATTCACAAAAAACTACTCATAAAAAACTTATATATTATTAATAGGATTACTCAACCCAGGATATGGTCCTGGACACAGAAGGCAACACAACAACACAACTGTTCTGTGGGTAATATGAGTACTATCAAAAGAGTGTAGATGATTGCATGAATAACTGATTTTCAGTATTGGATAATTTAATTTTTTTTTTTCTTACAGCAAAAAATAAGAAAACCTTTTTTTTTTTTTTTGCAGTCAAATAAAATGACTGCTAGAACTGATTCAGAACATTTTATGTGTTTGTTCTTTTATTATTCTTGGAGTTCGTTTGGTTTCCTTACCATTCAAAAATGAACAGGAAGCAAATGTTTACTTGAAAGACTTATTTTAATTAATACTTTTATTTTTGCATGTGTTTTTCAAGTTTTCTTCTTCACTACTTTCTGAAACTGTTGAAGACCTACTGCAGGAGTTCAAAAGAGAAATCTTACAACAAGAGGGTCAATCACTGAAATAAGTCCCCTAAAGATACTGTGAAATCTCCAACCTTAGATATTTTCAAAACTCAACTAGGCAAGCCCAGAGCAGATGTATTTGATTTTGGTTTAACACTGCTTTGAGTAGGAGGTTGAACTATATGACACCCAGAGCTCCCTTCCAACCCATGTTTTCCTATCATTCTATGTAAATTAAATAAAGGACATATATATATATATATATATATATATATATATATATATATTTGAGCTGCAAAACAGCAATAATTTGCCTACTTGGTAAATGGCACTATCAATTTTTTCTTATGAAACTACTAAGTGCCCAAGATGCTTGCTAGCACACAAATAAATGTTTATTAACTGATGGCAGGATGATCAGGGCAGATTACTTGAGCATCTTGAAACCTGAGGAGACCATTCTTGTTCTTGCTGAGAAGTTTCAGCACTGCATCTCTGAACATCAGTAACTCTCTCATCAGTTCTTGAACTCTCTCAGTTCTTTTCTCCAGAGTCTTCAAGTTCCAATTCAAGGACTGAGCTGGATTTGCCAGCTATATTTGATTCTCCTCATGGCCTTATTTCATGAACATGATTGTGGATGTGAGGGTGGGAAATGGACTTCTCGCTCTGACTGAGTAATTTTATGTAGATATTTTTCATTCCTTGTCATACTGAACATAGTCTGTCATTTTTAATTTTTTTTTCTGTCTCCAGACTACTAATGCAGGTTTATGACTGTGCTTATAAGCTAGTTAAATCAGGCCATTAATTCAATCTTTTGGATCCAGCTCTCGTGGTCCAGTCCTCCTGAAGAGCAAGATCGGGGGATGCTGTTACAAGTGGTGGCCAACAGTGGGGTGTTTGAACTGATTTGGAAGAGGACAAAACTGTTGGGTGAGAATG
This sequence comes from Scolopax mira, assembly GCA_004320125.1. Lineage (NCBI taxonomy): Eukaryota > Metazoa > Chordata > Aves > Charadriiformes > Scolopacidae > Scolopax > Scolopax mira. Next base: position 16,836 of record BJBW01001777.1, on the reverse strand, counting down.
AGTTACCAGCAAAATTGTTATAAACAGGTTTCACTAGGACACGAGGAAAGCAAGATTTGTAGAACAGGTAATTTTTCCAGCACCTAATTGATGGAGCTGGACAAAGCAGAGAAGTGCAGGGGGAAAGCACCAGGTCAGCCCCAGGCCCAGACATTGGCCACCTCCCTGGGGACACTTTGAGGACAGAATGAGATGTAGGCCCATGGGGAGGGCCTGGTTCGTTGGGACCAGGATTTGAGGAGCTGAAGACTGGCTCTGCTGTGGTGCTGCTGGGGCAAGGGCTGATAGGGGTGCTGAGCTGGGGGTAGGGTAGAGAAAGGCCATGGTGATGCCAGACAGGGACTGTCAGGGCTGGTGGTGCCCTTCATGCAGACCCAGCGCACCTTATCCTCCCATCTACTCATGTAGCATAGAAGTGACACCCAGCAGTGCAGAACATAAAGCCCCAGCACCCCTCTCTCAGTGGTGTGAGAGCACCTCTGTGGTGCAACCTTGCTGTCGTTTCAAATACACTGAATTAAACGCAACCCCACAGGAATAACAAGTGCATCTCAGTAGTGCTCCATGGAACCCAGGGGGATGCCAGCCAGAAGCTGTGCACCTGCACCATGGCTGTGCACCAGCAATGCCGGCAGAGGAAGGAGCCAGCTCTGAGCCCTGTGCTCCTGTCTCAGCCTCTGCCACATGGTCTGGGGACAAAGTACTCCTCCTGGCCCAGTAAGGATGCACTTTGTGTTAAACCTTGAACTGGAGGCAGTTACAGGCTAATATATCTCTATACACAGAGTGGCTGCTAGAAGGGACGACAGTGTGACATTCCGTGGTATTACCTGAGGTAGGATGCTACAGGTGCTACTTGGTGGGCTGTCAGAGGGGATCTGCTTGCATCCATGCTCTCCTGCTCAATGAGGGTTGGCAATCTTGTCATAACGTTTCTTCTGCCAGAGAGTCCTGGCACACAGTTATTTTTTAATGGTTTCAGACATTGCTATTGTCGGCTCGCACAGTTTGATAGATCCTGACACTAAGGTTTTGTTCTTCACTAAAGCATGATCTTCAGCTGCTCATACTAATAAGTCTCTGTGTGCTGTGGTTTGAGGGTCTATGCCAATTAAGCACAGTTCTGTTGAATTCGCCTGGACATTTTGTTTTGGGTTTTTTTAATTATTTCAAGCTCTTTCCCTTTTTAATTACTTGTTCATTCATTTGGCTCTGCCCAGCAGAGGAATGACACCAAGTTCTTGGAATAATGTATTGAATCCTACATGGATTGTCTCACCCAGATCAGTATACCTGCAGCTTACTAGAATTATCTAGTAATCTAGAAAATTTCAGATAAAACTTTTCCAATAGAAAATGGTTTAAATCTCTTTCCTTCCCCCTTCCTTCTGCAACCAACCATCCTGTTTGAGAGATGAGCATCAACATGAACATCAACCTATGGGAAAAATCTCAGTAAAATCACTTTTAACAAATATTCTCTCCAGGAGCATCTGTGGAACAGCCTGTATTGAACTTCTGCAGTCCCTTTGAAATGTACTTTATGGTGTACATGAGTTTAGTCACTGACTAGCACGGCTTGTCCTTTACTGAGGGACAGTGCCACGGTTAATACATCATCAACCAGCTTTTCTGAAGTAAAAAAAATGCTAGAATTAAAATCCTTGAAGAAAGAGCAGAGGGCAATACATAAAATACGAACTACAGTTTACAGCTATGTAGATGCTGAATGGGTCCAGTCGACCAGCTTTTCACATCTTTTTTTTTCCAAAATGAGTGTCAGTGTCTCCTGATCAGGGTTGTCTTTCAGTGTACATTGTGGCCTCCCTGCTTTTCCAGGCTTGTTAACCAGAAGTGACAATGGTGTATTGTCCCCTGGACAATTTCCCAATAGAGGTGATACTTCCACAGATTTGCCATCTGCAAGAGTGATTTGAGTACCCTTAGTGATGCTATTTTCTAGAGGAAATGATTTAGCTAGGCACAGATACTTAAAACATTTAGGGCCTTGTAACGGTATTAATGTTTCATTCCTTTATTGCACTGGTCATGTCTGAATACAGAATAGCACTTATCATGAAGAGGCACAGATGCATTAAGTAAAAAAAAACCAGAACCAACAGAGGCAAACCCACAACATTTTTACTCCCAGTCTTTTTAGTGAAGTTAGCAGGGAATTTTTGCTTTCTTACAGCATCATTACCAGTTTCAGCTTCTGGCATCTTTGTGTTCCTCCCAATAAGACCACAAAAAGAAATAATGTGCTCAGTGTAATAGTAGTAGAGTAAAAGCTTCTTAAAAAGGTCAGGACTATAAGATTTCTGGAAGAGCAAACAAAGTTTGGCAGGGAAATAGCAAAAAAAGTATAAGTTTTTATTTCATACTATCAGGAGCTAACTGGTCAAATAACACAGATAGGAAACATTACAAAAGAAATAGTCTTCTGTAACTGAAAATGAAAGAACATGTTATAATTAGAATGAGGCATTACCAGTGAATGCAAAAATGGGACTTTATTAAAAGAAAGTAGAAAGGGAAGGAAAACCTAATTTTAGTTTTCCAACATTCATATTTTAGATGTTTACTTCGTTTTTCACTTGCACTGGTAACAAACCAGCTTTTGTCCACAAAGCTCTTGTGTGTGATCCTGCAGGAAAGCCAGGCCAGATCAGTGACTCAAAGTAGGACTGAGAGAGATGAGCACATTCATTAAGTCACTGGGAGACAAATTTGAACACTGAAAAGGAGATGTATTAAGTAGTATGCTGTTCTTTCCTTTCCATTTTTGTTGTTTTGAACTGGCTGTTAGGATCCATTCCTGGACTTAAGTCAGAAAAGATGTAATATTTCAAGTAAATTAAATGAATGTAGTCTTCTTTAAAACAACAGAAAACAGAGAACTTAAGTGTAGAATCTCTAGGGTGTAATTGATTGAAGACACATATCTTAAGTATCTGTGTTCACTATAAAGAAATCCAGACACTGGATCCATACTAATAATCTCAAATTAGAATCTACAATAAACTAATTTTATCCTATTAGAAATATTGATTTATGAACAATTCACAAACATGTAATTTTAGCATTCATCCAGTGCTACATTCCAGAAGGACTCATTAGCTATTTTTGAGCAATTGCCCAAATTTTTATCTCCTCTTTAGTTCCAGGAATTTTAGAAATATGTAATTGCAAATTCAGGAAATCCAATACACATTTGATCAACCAGAATTTTACCCACGTACCCAAGCTGCCTCCGTTTAGGTGGGATGCACTTCCACTAAAAAAAGAAATGAAACATTATACTGGTACTATTATAACACTGTCATAAATAATTAAAGAAAAACTGTCTTAAAAGGCAAAGGTTTCCCAAAACTGGCACAGACTTATTTGAATAATGTTCTGGTATAAAAAGGTTAAATACACATCAGTTATATGAAATTAATATCATACAATACTCTTCATTATACTTTTTCTGCATCTGTCTCTAAAAGATTATGACATGTTGAAGTTCTCAAAATGGATGTGTTTACAAAAAACCGACAGTGATATGTAGTAGAGATGACAGTTCTTTGAAGATCATACAAAAATAGAACAAGAAGATATACCTCATAGAGACCCAGAAGGAACATGGCTTTTTAAATATAAAACAAAAAAAAAAAGGGAACAGAATAGAAAATATAAAACGTGTGACTTTTTTTTGTAGTTCTGCATAATAGTTGCTCCTAGATAGTTGCACTAGTTGAGGTGTGTTGTTAATTTTAGAATTGCCCAGAAAACCTTGACACCTTATGACCAAAATGTTGCGTGACAAGGAAACAATATTTTGTAAAAGCTTTAAAGGTGTCATTCGGAAAACAGTGCTTAGACTGTCTAACAGTGGTAACCTTGGTCTAAGTGTCATGTACAAGGAGTCTCGCTTTGTTTTACAGTTAAAGCTAATTTTGGAAGAAAAGGCAAAATTGGACACACCGAATATAGATTAGATATTTATGACACCATTGTAATCAGGATTTGAAGAGTTCATGCGATGAAATCAAGTATGGCAAAATGGTTCTCCAATAACTATGCAAAGAAAATTAAATCAAATGAAAACCCATTAAACATTGTTATCCTTTCAATTCTCAAAGAATAAACAGAAGTGAAGATGTAAATAGTCTCTTTTAAACACTTATTAACTTTAACAATTCCATGCTAAGTATGAAAACGTCAAATGTGAAATATATATATTTAATTAATTGTGCATGTTTAAACTTACAGTTGTAAGTAACCTACCACCAAATATTAACCAGGAAAATAATTTAGATGAGGGTTTTTTTGCAGTCAGTTAATATCTTTGTAACACATTTTTTCCGTGACTTAAAATTAATTTAATTATGTAGTGTGGTGTGTTTCTTTACTCCAAGATAGGCTGAATCTTAACTAATATGCTCAGGAAAAGGTAAATGACTCTTTGCTTCCCATGCCAATGGCCACACGCAGATGGGGACCAATTACAACTTTCTGGTAAAGTTGCAAAGCAACTTCCTCACCTTTCTCTCCCTAAACAGAAGTCATACATCTTTAAACTTGGTACGTGTTGTATATACGTTTGCGTATAAAAGGTAATAATGTTTACGAATCTTTGTGAGATGTTTCCCAGGTTAGGGGAAGAAAAGTCATGTACAAGAGCAATTCATTAGGATTTAATAAAGCTTTTGTCAAATAAAGCACAATCAACTCTTCAGCAATATTATTCAGGCAGCTCAACAGTCATTTTCACAGCTTTCTTAAGCAAGCATGAATGGTATATTGGCATAGTGAGGTACTTTAGCACCCCTTTTCTAGGTGGATTCCTCAAGGACTTGTGTCCCACCAGGCATCCACACCCTGTGGATGTGCAATTCCTCCTGCTGCCCAGCAGGAAGGGCAAGAGGAGTATCCAATAGGACCTGAAGACCATCACCTCCCATGCTCCACCCACTTAGAGGGCATCCCGGAGCAAGTGGCTTTCTTATCTTGCCTTCCCCAGTGCTGTGGCTTTCTCTGTCTTCTCATTTCAAGATATTTAGTTCTCTGACTTTTTAAAGCCACAACATTTGTATTTCTAACATGACAACATAAAATTCCAGTTAGCTACCTTCTTATAATTTTCTTACTTGATTCCTTTTGATTTTCAAAGAAAAAACAAAACTGCTTATTGCTAGAGATGGTTGTTAAGATGAAAGTTACCTGAATTTTACTGTCAGAATTTGTGGGTGGGAGGAGATGGTGGGTGGTGGGACAAGGGAAACGCATAAATAGTAAGAGAACAGATGGGGGAAATCTTATGCTTCACTGAGGTGCTCACTTCACTACCTAAGGAATGCCCCTCCTGAGAATCACAGCTGAAGTCTGTGTCAGGTTTTGCCCTCAAACTGTAAGAGAACCAGTGACCTAAATTTTGGCATAGCTTTGACCTAAAAATTATTAGTTGAAATGCCATATTTTTTTATAATAAAAAGAAATTAGAACTTCTGAGGTAATACATGCACAGGTTCTCAAATTAAAAAAAATAGATTCTCATGTTGATTTTACAATTTAAAAAACAAACAAACAAACAAACAAACAAAAGCATTTTTGATGTATACTGTATACCTCTGTTCTTTCATGCTTTTGGAAATAACATCAAAGTTTGTGCAATTCTAAGAAGTAAAATATTACACAAAATCCCAAACCAGTTTTCTTTTCTTTCCAGAAAAAATACTCTGGCTAATTTCAGACATAATTTTGGTTAAGAAAAGCAGCTCAGAATTTTTCAAACCTGCTATATACTTATTCAGACCAAAATTCAAAACCTTAAAAATGTATCCATTTTTTCTGTAACACCTTTAATTTCAATGTATTTCCCTGAGTTTCAGGCAAAGTTGCACAGCAGGACTGACACAGCTGAAACAATAACACGACAAGTACATTCAGAAATGCCTACACATTAAGACTTAATTTATGTTCTCATGGTACAAATTTCAGATATCAAGAATATTGAAACTGACCGGCAGTGGAGCATTTAATAGTGCAAAGTAAATAATGTGTTGGGACCTGATATTATTATCTCATAGCCTGTATATTTTAAGGCTGCAGTTTTCTCATATGTTAAAGTAATCAATCCCACTTGTACTATAAATGTCAAGTGCTATATATGAAGGTTAATGTAAATTTTCCCTCTTGCAACAAGAAAACAATATACTGTAAACCTGGAGAAAAGCCACCATATAATACCAGAATGTTTTCAACAGTTAAGCAGGAAAAAGCTGTCAACACCTCCAAGAATAATGATCATTTAAGCTGTTACAAAAAGATTACCAACAGTCCTTCCTTGACATATGCATGTGGTTAAAAGTTACCATACATATTAATAGTGATCATCTTACAAAATCCCATGTATGTGAATAATTATAATCAGGCAAGAAATAAAATCATTTAAGAAAATTATGCAGGTACTTAAGCTTTTGAAGCACCATATTTTTTTCTTGAAAGTTGTATGGAAATCTTAAAAAATAACAGAGCTCGAGCATTCAATTTTTCCTGCTGTATTTCTTGACTCCTTGTTTCAAATTGCCAAAGTATTATTATTATTATGATTGTGATATTATTATTAACATTGAAACTAATGCTACTAATTTTTAAGCATATTTTGAAGTGATTTCTCTTTCTGTTTCTTTAGTGATCCAATAAAAAACCTGTTTACCTATTTTGAGTATGATACCTAAAGGATAACTTCAGATTTATTCAAGTGTTCCTGAAAATTTTTCCAAAAATTATATCCTTAATTTACGGAGTCAAGATAAAAAACAATAGAGAGCTTCATTCTGGAGTATTTTGATGACTGGAGTGTTCACTGAGGTTGTAGAGAACCAACGGACATGACTGCAAGGACACCTTGTCAAGGCGTTCAAGGGTTGGACTCTGAACCAGGATTTCTTGTTGTCTAATAATGGAGCTCTCTTTATGGAGCTAAAGTAGCCCTTGACAGGAGATAATATGAACAGGATGTCCAAGAAGATCTAAGGGGCTCCTGGTATGTGCACTCTCTCGGGATGTCTCACGCTCAGGTCTAATCCAGGACAGGAGTGTGAATCTTGTTATATCGCTTTCTAAGTGAGGGTCCCACTCTTTGAGCTGTGAGAAGTCACGAGGTTCCCTCTACCAGTTTCTGACTGATCATCATGATCAGCAGTTTCAGCTTAGACTTGAGAAACTTCTATCAACAAAAATGTTACTGAAAAGACCTCATTCCTAAAAAAACCAAACCCCTAATACAACCCAATGCCAAAAGCCCCAAAACATCAGTTTAAATCAATTTTTGATTATTTTTTACTAAAATTTTTAATGAGTTAAAAAAAATAAATCAATCTTGGGGAAAGCGCATGCATCAAAGGTTACTTATCAGTAATTACCAACGTTCTTATCATGAACACATGTCCCACAGCAAAACCCACCAGGTGGTGTGTGGCAGGATGCTGGGGGTGTATGATTTATTTTTGCTCTTACACACTTCACAAAGTAACTGCCGTTGGACAGAGTCAGAGACATGGGACTGGAATGGATTTGGTCTGATCTGGCAGAGCCCTTATTTTATTCATTTTTCCTATTAACTCTTAGAACAGGAGTAACATATTCTGTCTTTATAAATCAGTTATTTTAATCCTTTTGCTAAATTAAGAAACAACTTACACAGCTGAAAGACAAGCAGGATTCTAATGTCGAATAACGACAGTATTGCACAAGTGGTGTCCAATCCACAATGTGTAACAGGTTTCTAATTTATTTATAAATGAAGTAAAATAAACTTTAATAAGGGGAAAAGTTAGTCACCCCCAAAAAGATGGCAGGGTATAAAATCCTGAGATCAAGAGTGGAGAGCTATATGTGATTTCTAGATTACTTCCTTGCTTCAATGAGAAAGTCCTCTCCCACAGCTCAGCTTTGCTTGGAGCCTATGGGCAGAAGCAGAAGTGTCAGCCACTGGCAGAAGTCGGAGTTCATACCTACAGAAGGGGTAAGCCACAACCACTTTCCTAAACTACAAGCAGTGGCAAACAGAGTGTGAGGAAAAACATGATGATGCCTCTTACTTCAAAGCTGGATGCGTTCTGTCCAGGCATCAGTTCAGGGATGTCAGTTTTCATTCATCTGGATGATTCTGCTGCCTTGAGGGAGAGTACGAAAGGGAAGCATCGCTGGAATCCCTGACAGGGTTTCCTGTTCTTCCTTACGCTGGGATGGACAATAAGGAACTTTTCCAAATGATGTCAAAATAGGAATCCAAAATAAGATAGCTTTTAAAAAACATTTATCCCAGAGACTAAAGTGTGAAGAAAGTGTCTGCTAGAAGAAAGAAAATGGCACTGAGTATGTTTGGACATCCTAAATGCAGAATTCGATAAACTTCATGGAGTAGACTTCATTTCCCAGCTTTCAGCAGAGAAAACAACTTCTTTACACTGAAACTGTTGGTGTCCCAAAGGGTTTGAGTTGATTGCTTATTTGAAAACAGAAAAATTCTTGAAGACCTTGAGGGCTGAAATACTTTGGACAGGTCTGAAGTATTTTGATGTGGAGGAACTTGTCATCTTTTTGTGTCTTCCAGTATCAAATTAAAAAAAATCATTTAAGTGGAGAAAGCAGCCCTTGAGAAGTTCAAGCTGGTAGACATGAATAAATGCTTCTGCCATCATTAGTTCTGTGGCAGCCCAGAGCTAAGTGCTTTGCCAGCCACTCGGTGCTCATTTGACATGCTCGTGTGGTTTCCCCACTATCAGAGAGGGGGTAGCTCATTGAAACCCAGCTGAGAATGTCCATGTGAGCTGCAATGGATCATGCAGATGTATTAAAAAAATAGGACCTCTGCAGCTGTTTCATTCAAGAACATTAGGTTAAGAATTTATGTTTCACAAATGACAGTACAAAGATTTAAAATGTGAAAGAGGGTTTATAATGCCCCTCTTCCAATTTCTGCCTCTCTAAGACCATTATATCATACAAACTCTGCCTTTAGTGTCGTAAAAGGAAAGGCTGTATTTGTCTTGTTTGTGTTTGCCTAATAGCCTTTTTAATAGAAAGTAGAAAGTTACATCCATAAATGTATTTTGTGATACTACTTGGCATTATTTCAGTATCTTGTGCTTTTAATAAATGTTAATAAACAGTTTACAGTACATCTTAGTGAAGGCAAATGGATTTCAGGCATTCCACAAGCTATATAAAAGCCAGATACTATTGCAAATGAGGTACCTTTAAGAGTGGAGTCTTTGAATACATCTTTGTATTTAAGTGTTTAGGCAGATGCTATTTTAATAGTCACATTCTTTGAGAATGCATTGACATAAGGAGTTGGAAGGTTTTGTGAAGTAAAGCAGGTCAGACATAACTACCGATTTGTCTTTTTTTATTTGGAGCACTTGCCACACAGATTTGTCTTCTAGGGGGGGTTGGACTAGATGACCTTTGAAGGCCCCTTCTGGCCCAGATGATTCAATGATTCTATGATTCTATCTCCCTCTTACTATACCATTCACATTTTCAGCTCTACTACTGACAGCAGACTACCACATTGTAGCTAGGCTGCAACGGCTCTCACACCCCATTTGGGAACTTTTTATCTTTTGTTTCCACACCACTGTTTGGGAAATCATAGCTAACATTCATATTTGCATAAGATGAGCAATAGGAAGGATTCTATCAGCACAAATTATATCAGAAGTCAGAGAAAAAAACCAGGAGTATCCCTTCTGGTTCCCCACTGATTTCTGCTCTCCTCTGTTTCTCCTTATTGTCCTCCATCTTGTTTCTTGTAGATATCTTTGTATGCCAATACCTTTTGCTTTGTATGGCAATACCTTTTTTTTTTTTTTTTTGGATATGGTTAGTTTTTCACCATAGAATTGTAATATTGTACTAACTTACTGCTAGTTCTGTCCAAACACTTTCCAGGGCTAACTGAAGTGCTGCTTGAACAAAGGGAATTGCTGGCATCACCTCAAGCCAACGTGCAGGCTGGAACACATCTGATCCATTACCTTCCTGCCTAACAAAGAACGAACTAAAAATAACTGAACTTGAGAGATTGCACCCAGATAGATATAAACAAAATAAAGTTTCAAAGAGTTTAAAAATTTTTTAAAAATCTTAGGGCTCCAGTCAGTACTCCTGGATCACCCAAACTGCTTATGTGCTGGCTCTCACCACCTGTCAAACAGAGGAACGAACTGAGGCCCAGCAATAGATCAGCCTTAATTCAAAACATTCTACTTAAGAAATTTGAGTCACGTGGTGTGAAGAAGTAACAGGCTCAACCAAGCCAGAAATACCTGCTCTAAAGAAATAAGGGCAAAATCCATTCACTGTAATTCAATTGGTCCATAAAGAAAAATTCTTGCAGTAGTAAGGCTGCTTGCATTTGTTTGGACATCATCACAACGTTCCATCTGCTCCTTTATATTCTTCTTTATAGCTCTGACTTTCAGAGAGATGGTAGTGATTACCTCACATCTTTATTATATAAAAAGAGCTGTTTGCTAGTTCAGTGTTCTGAAAAAAAAAAGAAAAAAGTTTTTGTCAGTTACTCATCAATTTGCTCATCTGTTTGTCCTATGCAACACGATGATTTCAAGTCTGCTGACACTGTTACCCAAGGGAGTATGATTCATGCAATAATTTTCCTTCTTCCTGCCTATTTCTTTTAAATTTGCTGGAACTTTAATATATCCCATAGATATTTTTCACCTTAAACTATTCTACCAGTCATTCATTTCACTTTCAAAATATTATTTCCTTATTTTAGATAGGAGGCTTACTGGGGTTAGAAAAATACTAACAACGAAGGTGCCATAAAAATTTGGTTTCTTACTCTTAACATCCCATTCTTGCAGGATACCTATTTTCTTTTTTTCTTCTCTTGGAAAATGAACTCTTTCAAGAATAAAGGCTAATATTAACAACAATACCTTTGTGCTTATGGAGTCCATTCTCACCAAGGCTATGAAAGAATATTAGTGATGTGGGTAGCCTCCCCTTTTTCAGCAGGGAGGTCATTTACTGTGCTCCAGGACACACAGTCAACCAGCCACCATCGGAATGAATCTCCTGACACTGAATCCTGTAGCGACTAAAGCATGGTTTGCTGTAAGGAGACCCATCAGGGATTTCTGGGTGGAGCAAAACAGGAATTCCCATTTCCACTGCCAGGGAAAAGCAGTCAAGGAAGAGATCACACTGGCAGCGGTTTCCCTTCGGGGAGCTCAAATCAGGTGAGTCTGAAAATGCATAGTATTGATCCTGGCAAAAACACTTCTTTGCTGTGGCCTGATCCATGACCTAACACAGTGATGGCTTTTCTTCAATGGTGAAGCTTTTGTTCATGCTCTAGATAAACTGAGCTGAGGGAAACGTTTTGACTTATAAAGCACACTCTAAATCCACAGAATAAAGGAATAGAGAGTAATATCTTGTGGTCAGTCTCTCTTTGGCAGAGTGCTGGAGGCAGTGCATGGAGTTAAATGGCTTTTAACTCTCAGCACTGACCTATGTATTAAGGGTTTTTTGCTGTTTCTGAAAGAGTTTTCATTCTCATGGTTTGATGGAGTTCCCAGCTTACATGAGCAATGTAATTTTGGTCCCTCTCACAGGAGTTCTCATGGAGGACCTTTATGCACAGGAATGTGCCAATTTCTTCCCAGAGAAAGCTGGCAGATTGTAAGGAACGTTAGCTTTTACTTCATTGCCTATTTCTCTTTTCTCTCAGATAATTGTCTTCTCCTTTCCTTGTCCCAGATGCAGAAGTGTCCAGCTGTTCTCCTATTTCCTCCGCTTGCTGCAAAACTTCCACTTCATCATGTAAACGTTTTCATGCAGTTTTTTTCTGTTTATTATTTACTTCGACTTTCTGTGTACTTTTTCTTTCAAAATATTAGCTTTTAAAAATAACTACTTTAAGCAAACAAAAGCACATCTGACTTCAATGCCTTGTTTTGCCCAAATTTGTTTCTACTCACATCTCACTTCCAGTTCCATTCCATCCCCCTTCCCGTTTGCTGCGTACAGGGGATCCTGAAGGAACCACATCTGAAGTTGCAACTGTCCTTCAAGGTCTCTTATGTCTCAGTTAGTGGTAGCCCTCACTTTGCCCTTTAAAACAGCATCTTCTTCTAGATGCAGACAGTCGATATATGGATGCAAGTTCGCTGTTGCTACCTCCTTGCTTTTTCTTCTCTTTCGTGTCAAACACCTCTTATTTGTGACTCCAGCCTTTTGCTAGAGTTATTGATACTCTTGGCTGTTTTCATGCTTCTCGATAGGAGCTGAGTGGCACCTGAATCCCCTGGAAGGAAGTAAAGGGGGGACTCTTCTGCTTCTTCCCCTGTAAAAGATTTGCTGTTTGGAGACAACACCCTGCCCCGACCTCTTGCAGTATATCGGCTTATTAATTACAGCTGCCCTGCCATACTGTAATTTACACACAGATCATCTGGATGGTCAGTGAAGCTTTCAGAAGATCATGAGAAACTATTAAATCATAATTTAATCATTTTGCCTCTGGACCGGTCCTCATGCTTATAAAATTTGTGAACTGAGAATCCTGTCACATTTACGATACTAGTTCCGGTAAATCTATACGTAACAGCTTTGTAGACAGTCTACTTCATCTCGCAATCCTAAATCTACGTCATCAGACCAGCTTGGAAGGTTCTGCACATAGTTAAAATCATGCAAACAGAGTTAATAGAAGGCCTAAATTAAATTACAGTAGATGTCAGAATACTTTAAGATGTCAAATTAGCCTGTTTCCCAGTACTATATAGCAATGGAGCCCTCTAAGGGTTACAAAGCAAACTGATTGCTTTCTAGCTAAGATATAGTACAATTAGCATTTTCATTCAACATTTTGTATGAAGCCTCAGCTAGAATTTTAAAAGAGGATAGTTTTTATTTCAGAGGACAAGTTCTCCATCGTGAAATTGAAAGGATTTTTGGTGACATTTTTGAGTTTTTGCAGCCTAGAATTTATTAAACATGCGTAAGAATTAATTAAGTAGTTGGTTGAAAAAAATGTGATGATAAATATTTTTTTTCTGTAATTTTAGATTATTTGGCATTTATTTCTTGATCATGATACATAACAAGATGTCTTTAAATGTATTAATTTTACTGGTCACTTTACAAATATGTTAATATGACTTGCAGTTCATACTATGAAAAATTCTCAATGTATTTCACTCCAGTTAAAGTGTCAAAATTGTGATTTCAGAGTCTTTTTGGATGATTTCTCTTAATGTAGAAGCCTTGAAAGTCATAAATTCCATTAGTTTCTTCAGAGCTTGGAAAACAGCTTGCTTTTTTCTGACATAGATACATAAATCAATCTCCCCAGTATATTTCATTAAAATATAAAACTTGTGAAATATTTTACAAGTTAATGGTTTAGGGACCCATAGTTTACCTATGAGCTATGTGTTTTGTACATTTTAAAATTCTTTTTTAAAGTATCAAACAGTTCTGACAAATCAGTTTCTGAAGAAGCTATGTTTGATAATATTTTTGAATATTTTTACTTCAATCTCAAAGAGAATTATGTGGAAATGATACACCATTACAATTGTAATTGTTTGTTCGTATATGAATCCAGTCAGTTAATTTTGCATGTTAATTTTTTTCTTCCTAGAACGTGAGGGAATCAAAAAACTTGGATAACACACACTATTTACTAATTAATTCGAATGTTTGATGGTAAAAATCAATAAACCAATTTGCTAGAAAGAAATTGGCCTCATGAGCTTTTCTTATAAATTAGCTCTTGTTAATCAGAGATGTTGTATCCTGCTTTTTAATAATTACTGTAGAATGAATAGTCTAATTTAGGATTTTGGGCCATTGAAACAAGAAAATAGATAAAATTGGACTCTTTTATTTGTGTTTACTCTGTGATTTTTAAGAAAAAAAAGAGTCTGTGATTAATCACAAAAGGTTGCACTACCAATTAACCTACAGAACCAACACCTTTAAGTAAAGTCTTTAAATCTATTTCTAATCCTGTTTTACAACACTGCTGTGGGTCAAATCTATTACAACAACCCCAAGGCTCACAAATCCTTGGATTCTGACAAAAAATACTTTCTGATGAAGTGTTTAGTACTTGCTTGGTGCATTGGCTTCCTGATTTTTGTGATGCTTTTGCTTGAGTACAAACCTTACGAATCACGTTCTCTCCAGGGTGGCTACAGGAAGCTGATCGCTCTGGCTAATCCCAAAATCAAGGTGAAGAGTATGGTATCAGAGGCACGACTCTTATAGTTATCGACCTAGATCTCCTCTTGGAGATCTTACTATGTATTACTTCAAGATATATCACTAATGAGCTGTTGGATATTATATGATTTAAGAATTTCTAAAAACTTATTTCAACCATGTTAAAACCCTTCCAAGCTTAGTGTTAGAATCATAGAATTGTTTGACTTGGAAGGGACCTTAAAGATCATCGAGGTCCAACCCCCCTGCCATGGGCAGGGACACCTCCCACTAGACCAGGTTGCTCAAAGCCCCATCCAGACTGGCCTTGAACACTTCCAGGGATGGGGCTTCCATGACTTCTCTGGGCAACCTGTTCCAGTGCCTCTTTCACAGGAGACGTGTTCTAGCCCTCTGATCATCTTCGTGGCCCTCTGCTGGACCCATTCCAACAGGTCCATGTCCCTCCTGTGTTGAAGACTCCAAGGCTGGACACACGACTCCAGGTGGGGTCTCACGAGTGCAGAGTAGAGGGGTAGAATCACCTCCCGAGACCTGCTGGCCACACTTCTCCTGATGCAGCCCAGGATTCAGTTGGCTTTCTGGGCTGCCAGCTTGCACTGCCGGCTCATGTTGATCTTCTCATCCACCAGCACTCCCAAGTCCTTCTCCTCAGGGCTGCTTTC
>BJBW01001776.1:23556-61352 GCA_004320125.1 Scolopax mira | reverse complement strand
CCGACTGGTCCCAGTAGACCTGTTCTGGCTGCTGGTGGCTTTTCTTTTGTGCAGCATTTCTGTTGGGGGTAGCAGTGTCTCCAGGGACCCCCGGGGCTCCGAGAGAAGCATTTCAGCAGGGATTGTCAGCAGGGTTTGCCAGGCCCCATTTCCTTTGTCCCTTTTTTCCCATGTGCTGCCAAGAGGCCAGGCAGTTTCTCATGTCTCACTAAACTTGTTGGCAAGGAACAACCCCCCACATTGATAATCTACATGAAGAATTCAGCTTATCTGGGAGAGGGTTGGGAGAGCCTTTGGCAGCTCTGCCCATACAAGCCCTGCAGTGTACCTGGGAGCAGGGAATCATCCAGAGTACTCCGTGCCTCTGTTGGGAATGATGTATGTGAACACCAGACCCATGGGGAGCCACGGGATTTGGATCCTTCCTGAGGAGGAAATGGCCTCCCCGTGACGGGAACGCCCGATGGAGCTGACCAAGGACAAACCCCTGCACCCAGGAAGCTTTGGACCCCACTGGGTGTCTCAGCCCCTCATGGTGGCTGTGTACAGCTGGTGTCCCCTGTCCCCAGGCTCTTGGTGGGCAGCAAGGCAGCTTTGTTCCTCGCCCGTGTGTTGGGCCGTACTAAATTGCTGTGGGTTGCTTAGTGACCGGGTATTCTTCCTGCCTGAATAGGGCTTTTCTCTTCCCCAGAAGTTGGAAGAAGTTTCTCTTAGACCCTTTCCTTCCCCCTCCTCCTCTTTTGTTTTCCTCTCCTCTGGGAAGCAGGATGGGTCTGAGTCCTGCCGAGGGAGAGGAGCTGGGTGGGCAAGGAAGAAGCTTTGGAGATGGGCTGGCAGCCCCCACGCTTCCCCCTGATGCCCAGCTCCTCTTTGTGGCTGAGGCTTCCCAGAGTCAAGGGAAGGAAACTTCCCAGGAGGCTTTCTCCACCAGCAGAGCCCTGTTCCCTCCAGGCTGTCCCCTCAGCACAGCTGCTATAGTTACCCAGGATAATCCTGGCTGGAGAATGTCCTTTGCTGTGGTCTGGAGTTTCCCAGCAAGCTCTAAACCACATCCTCTCTGGCCCCAGAAAAGCAGCTCTGACCTGACCACAAGTCCAGCTGTGTCCCACCAGAGCCACCTAACCTCGTGGCAGCAGGTCCAGAGCAGCTGCAGAAAGTTGAGAACATTTGGAGGTGGCATTTCCCAGCCAAGATGCAGGGCTTGGGTGAGTGTCCCAAGGCAAAAGTGGCAATGGCAGACTATGCTGGAGTAGTCCCAGCCTCCCCAGCACGGCTCAACAGTCCGTGCCACCCCAAATGTCACCATCCAGCTCCTCGTTGCTGGCAGGCCACCAGGTGCCACCAGGTGGCAGCTCCTGTTCAGGGACCTGCACAACGTCTTGGACATCCAGGTTTGGCACATGGTCCAAGTGCCATGTCCTGCAGCTTCCCCGTGTTGCACCAGGCTGTTGTACCCCACCACCCCTCACTTTGTAACACCCTCACTGATGGCCCAGGAGCTCCTTGGGGACACGCGTGGAAGAGGTGCAGCCTTGGCTTGTGTGTGACATGGCACAGCACTGGAGGCACCAACGGTGGGATGGGATCTGGCATCCTGAGAGATGCCTCGGGCACAGGACTCCTCCTCCTGCGTGGGCACGATCCCCAGTGCCAGCCAGGATCTCCGGGTCTGATGGATTTGAACAGAGATGCCTGATTTGATGAAGAAACACACACGACTGTGCTTCAGGGTGCCTGGAAGCTGCTGGAGAATCCACCAAGCTGCCAGTGAGTACCACAAGCCGTTGGTACAGCCGTGCCCAACTCCTCCCTGGGTTCCCCAGGAGTTAACAGCCTCGAAATATTCCCTGCCAGGTTGTAGGAAACAAATCCCTTCATCGCCCAGGAGCTTTCGCGGTGTCACCTTCCGTGAGGACTTTGAATTTTTTGTTTGGTTTCTACCTCCTTCCCCTTCTGCGGGGTGGCTGCGGGTGTAGGCGAGGGAAGCAGGGCCCGTGTCCTGCTGCACGTTCACAGGCACGTAGTTCTGGGGCTGGGGCTGAAGCAGGAGGAAGATGATGGATGGGACTTCATAGAATCCCATGGAGTTGGAAGGGACCTCTGGAGATCATCTAGTCCAACCCCCTGCCCAAGTGGGTCCACCCAGAGCAGGTTCCACAGGAACGTGTCCAGGTGGGGTTTGAATGTCTCCAGAGAAGGAGACTCCACCACCTCCCTGGGCAGCTTGTTCCAGGGCTCTGCCACCCTCACAGGAAAGAAGTTCCTCCTCATGTTTAGGTGGAACTTCTTATACTCAAGTTTGTGCCCATTTCCTCTTGTCTTGTCACAGGGCACCACTGAAAAAAGACCAGCCCCCTTGTGGGCTTGTGATTTGCTGGGCTTGGGGATGGGAATGCACCTTGGAGACAAGCAGGCAGGGCAGAGCCCATCTTGTCCCCACTCCTGATCAGCCCAGCCTGCTCTCCAGAGCCTGAAAGGTTGGGCTGACCAGGAGTGGGGACGAGATGGGCTCTGCACCATCTCCTGGGGGCTTGGTGTGCCCAAGACCAAGCCCAACCAGGTGCCAGAGGGAGCCGCTGTGTGTACCACAGATGGCTCCAAGGCAGTGTTGTGCCATGGTGGCACATCCAGATTGTCACTTCTGTCCCTCTCGTTCCTAGGCAAGAAACTGGAGCAGGCAGAGCTGGACACCAGTGCCTGGCTTCCCAATATGGAGCATGTGCTTCCTCCAGGTGCATCGCTGTGAAGCAGCCATGGTTGACTGGGTGCCCTGGGAGTGTAGCAGAGGCATGTGCTGGCTCCAGGTCAGCACAAAAACCTTTCTGTTGGTGACCAACCAGATGCTATTTATGTTCCCCAAGTGGAGAGAGGCTTGGGGCTGGCCCTCAGTGCACAGGGGTGGGGAGGTTCACCCTCCTCACCTCCACTGTGGAGACCTTCGCTCTTGTTGGGGATGTGGCAGCAGGGAAATCCAGTTGGACCAGAAAAATATTGATAATAGGGGAGGGAGAACGAGATAAAGAGCAGCCCATGGCTTTGTTGTGCAAAAACCACCAGATGACCTCTGAGGGCCTTCCCTGCGGCGAACCCTGATCTCTGGGTGTGGGGCAGAGCCCTGCAGGCAAACAGCTCCTGGGGGTGCAGCAGCCCCTGGTTCCCAGCCAAGGGACTGTGTCTGGGCTTCTCTGCCAAGCTAGGCAGCAGGACCCAGCCTTTGGGGAGGGAAATCCTGGGAAGACACTTGCTGACTCCTGGGAACATCCCAAAGCTCCCTCCGTCCCTCCCACGGCAGCCCGTGCCATATCAGGTGGGCAAGGGGCTGGCATCCCACCGTGTCCCCTCTCCCCAGCTTTGTGCTCTGGGGGTAGAGCCCGTCCCCGTGGCTTTGAGGCTCCCCTTTTTCAGCAGATCTCAGGGATGTCTGCTCTGCTGGGAACAGGGCAGGATCAGTCCTCGGATGCCCTGCCCAGTCCAGAGCAGCCACGAGAGAGAGTCAGCGAGGTGTTTGTGTTGTGTTACCCTAATTTCTCCAAGATTTGTACCAGCTCTCCACCCCCTCCAGGGCATAACCCAGAACCTCAGAGGTTGCCCCATGCCTGGCAGAGAGGGGATGGCCTTCGCACTCTGCCTCCAGCTTATCTTGGCCCCGGTTAATGGGGCTGAGCAGCATCTCTGCAGCGTGCAGACGTCTGTGTGATAAGAGCCAGGCTGAGCCCCAGCGGTGCCCAGACGTAGCCCACACGCTGCCACCACAGCCGAGGTCCTGACCTGCCATCCCAGCCCGTGGCTCGTCCCCACAACCTTCCTGCTTTTGCAATGAGGGGACTAAAAGGGTATGTTTCCCCGGCGGGCCGCATCCTGCTAGATTGGCACAAAAATGGGGCACATCAGCTCAGTTTGAAGGCACCCCTGAGCCCCTTTCCCTACCCCAAGGCAGAAAGACAGAGCCCAGGGCTCGGAGCTGCCACGGGGAGATGCTGAGCACAGCCCCGAGCATCTCTGGACCCACAGAAGATGCTGCCACCATGATACCTTGACGTGAGCACGGAGGTCTCCATGTCCAAGCATCCTCTGCGTGATCACTTCCCCTCTCACCTCCTGACTTTGGCTGCAGTACCACCTAAAAATTGGAGCAAAGATGGTGAGGGAGCATCCACAGCACCGCCCAGGCAGCGTTAGTGCAGGCAGGAGCTTTGCCTCCCCCCGATTCTGCAGGGGACCTGGCAAGAGGAGCTTTGGCCGAGGCTCTCGCTGCTCTCCCTGCTCTGTTGGGAAGGGGCCGTGCGTCAGCCTCCCGAGACATCTGCTGAGGAGTTTTTCATGAGGAGTTTTTCATGATGCAATGGCCTTGCCTCCACAGGCAGCCATATGGCCCCGCGTTCTCCAGCGGGGCCGACAAAGCAGCGCCTTCCTGGGTCCAGACTTCGCGTTTCAGGGAAATTTCCTACGAGCAGATTTTTGGCACTTTCTTAGATGCACCTCTGACCCGTGCTGAGCAAATTGGGATGTATAAATCCTCCAGGAGGTTTTTGGAGATCTCTTTCTCCCAGCTGGACAGTTCATCATGGCAAGGACCACAAGACTTTCTTCCACCAACCCGTGGCCAAGAGCCAGCTGATGCAAAATGTGCTTATTTTCCCCTCGCTCTCTCTAACCGTGTGGATGGCTTGGGTTTTGTTTCCAAGAAGTAATCACTGGAATGAAAAGCCCAGGCTAAAAATGATACTGCTGGTTTTCATTGTAATTTTTGTGTTCTTTTCCTAATCTTTATTTGGCAATTCTCATCCTTAAAAGGTTTTCACACTTATTTAACATCTAAATTAAGCACCACTTAATTTTAGGGCATGGGCCAAAATGCGTTGTAGCACAAAACAAGTAGAGCAGATGAAGAACTGTGCATCTCATTTTCACCCCTTTGATAAAAAAAAACCAACAAAGCAGCAGCAAACCATAGATCATGGAAACAAAGAGATGAGAGCCATGTGAAGAAACCAGCTCCTCTGTCCCTCTGGGCAAATGCTCCAAAGCTGCCACCCCATCAATGTTTGCATAATTGGGCCATAAATGTCTCCAAATGGCAAATTCGTGACTTTCTCCAGACCACTCACTCCAGACCATCAGTTGTCCACCTCCGGGGCCAAGGTTTGCTATGTCCTTTGTGACTTGCTAGAACAGTTGGTAATAATTAGCCATGATTAACGAAGGGGCCAGCACATGAGCTGGGTTGCAGGGAGCGAATCCATGGGGACAGAGCTGAGAGACACTGAGACCCACTGGGTGGGGACAGGTTCCAGACTGGGGGACCTTTGAGCAGGACCCCAGACTCTTGTACCCCTTCTGCTGGCCCTGAGTCTCTCCCAGCATGTGCCAGTACCCCCAGGGACTGGGAACAGGCTGGGAACAGGCTTCTCTGGTGGACACAGAGGCAAAAAGCTCTTTCATCAGTGCACCCTCATTTTCTCTGAGCTGCCTTTTGCTACCGGGGCACGTGTTAACTCCTTCTTCCTGCCCTTCTTTTGTACTTTTAGCTCCAGCTGGGCTTTAGACCCGATTTCATCCCTGTGTGTCCAAGCACTGATGCTCTGACCTGTCCATCCTGCTTCTTGCCCGCTCTCTCCTTCCCCAAGACACTCCATGCCCACCCAAGCCCTCTGGCCAACGCGCGACGGGCAGGGCTTCTTCTCTCTTAAGTTTTCTTTAAAATCAGCCCAACCACCCTCCCCTCCTGGTGACCCAGGTCCAATGTCCACTCTCCCAGTGGGACGAGGCTGGCACTGCCACCACTGCCAGCCTTGGCTCACAGCCCTGCTGCCATGCTCACACCCGGGCACTGCCATCGACACGACCTGGGCACTTTGTGGATGCCAGGACGATGAGGTTCCCTCACAGCCAAAATTCCCAGAGGACCAGGGATGGCAACTTGGGGGACTTGCAGAAATACAGACAAACGGAGATGGAAACAAACTCCTATGAAATGATTTTTTTTTGCATTTATCTTCCTTTGAACGAGCTGCATCATTGGAAAGGGGAGGAGTGGAAGTGGGGGGCGGTTGGATCTTGGGGGGGTAAGAAGAGTTGGGGAAAACGCAGCCATGAGTACACCAGTCTGGGGATGCAGGGGCAGGATTCAGGAGCAGGGATGGGATTTGAACCCATTTTCTGGATCTGAGTAATGACAGGGGATATTCGGGGAGGGGCTGGAGGTGGGTGACACCCTGGGGTGCTGTATCGTGGGTGCTCAGGGAGCGGCGGGTGCAGGGCTGAGGGTTTGGATGGAGCGGGGCTCACCATGTGTCCACTCCCTGAGTCTGGTGGCTTCCTAAAAATCCAATTCCCCTCCCAAAATCACTGCAGATCGACTGAAAAGGCTTGTTTTCCTCGCGAGTCCCTTCCCCCTGGCTGTAACAAACATTTTGGTATGCATATCCTTTAGTTTGCTGGGCTGTTTCCTTTGTTTAGGTGAGTTTAAAGTAATCTCAAAATACTCTTTCAAAAAAGAAACCGAATCACTTTCCTTCTGAAAAATATTAAAATGCTTCATTTGAATTTCCCTCAAAACTCCCCCAAACACGTTTTTCCTTCCCTCCCCCCTTCCCCCCAACCCCCCCAGCCCAAACCATTTGTTGAACTCGGCACAAAGCCCTGAATGGTTTTGTTTGCTGCAAAACCACGTTGTTTTGTGGCAGAGCGATGTCTTCAGCCAGGAAGCGGCCAGGAACCCGGAGGTTGCACCCCAAGGTTGTGTCATGTGTGTCCCCCCCCTTTTCCTCTCTTTGTACACCAGATTTGCTCCCGTGGTGGTGGGTTTGCCTGTGCTCGGTGTAGGTACGTGCCACGGTGCTGCTATCAGGCACCCCAAGGGCAGGAGATTGGCTTCACCTCAGAGTCTGGAGTTTCTGATAAACTCAGAATAAACAGCAGTCGCCCAAGGGAGGCTGCACCGGGGGGTCTCCGGGTGCTGGCGTGGGCTGTGTGTGCTGCCGGTGGCAAAGCCACGTGTTTTTAGCTGAACAAGAAAGTTGCAAAAAGGGGGAAGCTCCGTGCTTTGTGAGTCGTGGGTGGGTGGTATGAAAAAGAGACAAAAATCCCCAAACCAACCAAAAAAAAAAAAAAACAAACCCCCCCAAATGCATTTCCCTGCTGGTTTGAGTAAATGTTTAATCCCCAGCTCAGAGAAAAAGCAGCTCAAAAGTGCTTTTTTTCTCAGCAAGTCTGAACCAGTCAGCCTGGTGCCTCCTCCCTCCGGCTCACACCCTCCCTCCCACCGCTCCGGAGGAATATCCCAGCCTGCTCCAAGGTGCAGCTGGGCACCCAGGGAAGGACGGAGTTGGGGTGCAACGGTGTCAGCACCCACCGAAGAGTGAGAGAAGAGGGGCCAGGAAGTTTGCAGGCCCCCGGCGGGACGGCAGCGTGGCCGGTGTGGGCAGCACAGGCTCCCACGCTGCCTTTGCCTGCGCTGCTCCAGCAGTGGAAGTGACTGGGATGGGGTCCCCGCACTGGAAACGACTCTGCTTTTTGCTCCTGGCAGGTTTAACATCTTCCCTGCTCCTCTATGGCCACTACTACGCCAGAGTGGAGTCGCCCACCAGCCAGAGGATCATAGCCAGGTAAGGGGAGGATGGAGAGAGGGGATGGGAGGCAGGGATGTACAAATCCAGCGTGAGTTACCATGCCCTGGGATGGGGAGGGGGATTTGGGGTGCTGGTGTGGCTCCCTTAGTACATATTGTCCCACCTGTGCCCCTCGTTGTTGGCTGTTTTGAGAAATGTGCTTGCAGCAGGCTCTGCCCACTCTCCCCCCCAAGGTGTCCTGGCCACCGGGTGCTGCCCACGGCCACCAGCCGAGCCCAGGTGTGCCCAGAGTGGGACCCCAGGGCCGTGGGGGGCTGCAGGGGTCCCCGCAGGGGTTCAGCCCACCAGAAGGCCATCCAGGGAGGGCTGAGGGTGCTCAGCCCCCGGCAGGATCCAACTCCCTTCGGCAGGAGGCCGGACCCTCTGCGAGTCCCCTGTGTCCCTGCTGGGCTGGGTTAGTGTCCCAGCTCTTGTCCTCGGTGGAGGTTTGTCCCCTCCTGGAGCTGCACTGATCCCCTCCCCTGCTACAGGGATAGGACACGGCTGCTCCCCTGAGAGGGGGATCCCCAGACCTTCCCCCCACCCCCCCCACCCCGCTTCCAAACTCCCAGGGGCTCTGGCATTTCCCAAACTCCAGCAATTTGCATCTCCCCCTTGGCAGTCCCCTGCATCCTCCAACCTCCCCAAGGTCTTCCAGTCTCTCCAGTGGCAGGCAGGCGTGGGTGCTGGGGTCACCCAGGGAGCCCTGGGGAATGCAGCTGAGCGGGCAGGGTTTAAGGATCAGGAGTGCCCTATGGGTGTCCCTGGCCTCTGCACAGGGTGCTCCTGGGTGCCACCGGGGTGGCAGAGCCCAGCTGCAGGGGCACTGCCCAGGAATGGAGGATGCTGTGGGAACTGGAGCTGGTCCTGCACATGGGGGGATCTGAGCACAGCCAGATTGACACTGGGAGTTGCTGGGGATGCCTGGGTTCCAGGTGCTCTCTCTTCCCCAGCTGGGAGCCAGGGGCTCCCTTTGCCTCCTCCTGTCCTGCCCAAGGCAGATATCCCCTCTCTGCCGGGCAGAGGTTGGCTGGACCAGCTCCCTGCAAAGAGTTTGATGTCCATGTGAGGGGAAACTGAGGCCCACAAGGGCACTGGGACGTGCCCAAGGACCATGCTGGAGCTGGGAATGGAAACCAGCTCTGGCACAAAGTCCATGGCCCATCCTAGGGAGGAGACCCATGGAATGGGAGCTGGGAGCGGGTTCTCCCCACCACCGTGGCAGCCACTGCCTGGACCTTCCACAGTCCTGGGTCCCCCCACCACAGAGCCAGCCCAGGCTCCTGCCCCACAACCGATAGGACCGAGGGTCCCATCCTTTCACCCGGCCCCAGAGAGGAGCCCAGGGCAAGGTAAGAGGGAGCTGAGCTGTGCTCCAGAGCTCTCCTGGGCTTCTCTCAACGTGTCCAACCGCTAAAGCCAGACCCAAACCAGAGATTCCCCGTGTTTACAAACCCACTGCCCCATGGCTGGGGCTTGTCCAGCCCAAGCTGTGCACCCCCAGGGACCGGTGCTGCCGTGCCCACAGATGTGGTGCCCAGTCTGGAGGTGAAGCTGGGACAGCCTCTCACAGCTGGGGTGCCCACAGGTCGCGGTGCAGGCAGCCACGTTGCAGCAGGGAGGTCCGTGTGTGTGTGCAGCGTGTTTCCATGCAGACCTATGGGGGGATGAAGGGGGCCAGGAGGAAGCTGACACCCCAACCCCCCACCCCCCACTATTGCTAGCTGCTGCCAGCAGCAAATCATCTGAGGGCTAGATAAAATCACAGAATAGCTTGAGCTGGAAGGGACTTTTAAAGGTCATCTAGTCCCACCCCCTGCCCTGGGCAGGGACACCTCCCACCNNGGGGCAGCCACAGCTTCTCTGGGCAACCTGGGCCAGACTCTCACCACCCTCAGCATAAAAAATTTCTTTTTTATATCTAGTTTAAATCTTCCCTTGTTTAATTTAAAGCCATTACCCCTTGTCCTATCACTACAGGCCCTGCTAAAATGTTTTGTCCCCATCTTTTTTATAACCCCCCCTTATTGAAAGGCCACAATAAGGTCTCCTGGAGCCTTCTCTTCTCCAGGCTCAACCCCCCCAACTCCCTCAGCCTGTCCTTGCAGCAGAAGAGCTCCAGCCCTCTGAGCACCTTCATGGCCTCCTCTGGACCCACTCCAACAGGTCCATGTCCATCTGATGCTGGGGGCAGCACCTCAGGGCAGAATCCCCTCCCTTGCCCTGATGGCCACACTGCTTTTGATGCAAAGATACCCAATGCCAAGTCCCCCTCCAGTTCAGCTCAAAGCTGCTGGCAGGAGTGAGGACTCAATGGTGATGGGTGAAATGTCCCTGTCCCCTCAGATCCAGCCACCCTGTGGCCAGCAGGGCTGCAGGATGCCAAGTCCCCAGAACCCCCAGGTTGGGTTGGGCACTCCTTGCCTATCCATCCCTCTGAATCCCCACCAGTGAGCTGCTGGGACTGCTCCTGGCTTTTCTATCAGGGCAGACAGGATGAGCACGGAGCTGTGCCCAGCCTCGCCATGCTGCTGGGGCTCTGCACTGGGGGAAGATGCTTCCTGAAGCTCGGCCCTTCACGGTGGGATGGAGCAAAGAGCTTCCGAGAGCATGTTCACGTTGCTCCTTCGGCTCCTTCAAATGGCTTTGCAGGGCCCTGGGAGTGTTTGCAGGAGATAAGACCAAGTGTATGCTCCCAACACTCATAAACAGTGTTATCTCCCGGAAATGGGAGGAGGCATGGACCAGAGACGTCATATTTGTGAATGCCACGGCAGTGAGAGAACGTAGCCAGGCTTGGCTGGCTCTGCTGCTGTGGCCAGTGCCCGCGCAGCCACGGGCCACTCCTTCCCTGGAACCCCATTGTGCATCAGCCGGTCCTGGGGAGGGTTGTCATCTTCTGAGTCAACCAAGCATCACGAGGTGCTTCGCCACATCCTGGCGGGTGACGTCAAAGCGTGTAGCTCCCTGACGTGCAGCTGGGGGGTGGCCACCCCACACCTTCTCCAGCAGGGTTTTGGGCAACGGGCACAGCCAGGATGGGTGCCGCGAGGTGCTGGGATGTGAGTGCAGGGAGGTGCTGACACACAGATTGGCTTGATCAGGTCAGCACAAGCCCTGGGGATGAGCAAGTGCCACACATCATGTCTGGCCACCGCTGGAGGCAAGTCCTGGTGCCCACTGAACATCACCAGCAGGAGCCAACCTGCTGGGCTACCTGTGGCCACCTCCATCCAGCCCCCCTGAGCCACCCGCCTTGTCCCAGCTGCTCCCACAGCATCCCTGGCAGTTTGGAAAGGAGCACAGCACCCTCCTACTTCCAGTGCCTTGTCCTGCAGGCACTGGGACAAGCTGGGGAGGGGAAAGGGAAGGGTCTGTACCAAGTAACGAGGGTGGGAGAGCTTGGAGGGCTGGGTGGCTGAGAGATGTGCAGCTGGGGCTCGTGAGCCTGAGGAGGGTGGGGGGACACTGAGGAGGCAGCAGTGCTGGGAGAGGCTGTTGTGTGGCTCCTGGGCAGCAGAAGTTTGGGTATGGTAAGAAGGCTTTTGGGGTTTGGTGGTGGGTTGCACCTCCATGGCCAGAAAAAGGGTGGGTGGCCAAACTGGGGGCTTTGGGTGCAGGGGGAGTGTGTAGCTCCAGGGAGCTCAGAGCTTTGCAGGAGCTGGTTCTGGCTCTGGGTTTGGAGCAGGAGGGTTTCATCAGTCCCTGGTCCATTGTTCAGGTGCTGGTAATGTTGATAAGCTCCTGCCTGTGAGGCACATGGGCTGGAGATCTCCTGGGTTGTGAGATGGAGGAAGCAGGCAGGGTTTGGGGTGAGCTAAGTAAGTGTGCAGAGCTCTCCTCGTAGCTGCTGCACGACTCTTGCACGGGTGAGCTCTGCTCTGCCTGTACCTGGCAGAGGTGGGCTGGAAGAGCAGCCTCCAGCCTATCCATGAGGTCTTGGACAGCCTTGGGATGGCCTTTCCCAGCCGGAGTCTCACTGTGCATGAAGCCTGATGGGGCAGCTCCTCTCATGGCCACAAGCTGAGGGAACAGGCAAGTTTGGTCAGTCTGGGTTTCCTTTAGATGCTCACAGTGGTAACTCCAGGGAGGCCCTGCAGAAAGCTGCAGCTCTGGCATCTCCCTGGGATGGCTCAGTCCCACCTTGGTGGGCTCTCATGGGGATTTGCCTCCTCTCTTCAGCTCTGGTGCTCCTGGGATGAGCTGGTGGCTGCAAGAGGAGGTGACACCAGCGTGGTGCCTCTCCCTGGCTCTGGGGCCAGCACTCCTGTCCTGTGTGCAGCAGGACAGCTGTGTTTGAAGGGCAGGATGTGGCCACAGGGCAGGGCTGCACTGGGGACCTTGCCTCTGGGCTGGAGCGAGTGTGTTTGAGATGGTGGGGGCTCTGCAGGGCAGCAGCTCTTGATGGGGAGCTGCCTTTTTATGGGACACCGAGGCAAGACGGGCTGGCTCGATTTAAAAAGCTGCCCTGCTCCACTGGTGGTGCTCGGGGTGGGGGGCACCTTTGCCCTCAGCACCCCCTGCCCAGAGCTGGCAATGCTGGGGTGGCACAAGGAGGGTGCTGGGACTAAAACCTGTGTGTCCCCAGCTCTCTGTTCAGGGAGATGCTCCAGCCCCAGTGCCAGCACCAGGCAAGGCTCTGGGCTGTCCTGCCACGTCATGCCTTACCCCCGGGGTGGCACGGAGTGGGGTTTGGGTGGCCAAACAGGTCTGGATCCACACCCAGGCAGGGCTGTGGGCTCTGCTGGTGTTGACAGGGACAGTGGCGGGGATGGAAACCCAATGCCCGTTGCTCGGGGGGGGGGAGGCAGAGCTCCGCTCCCCACCTGCCTCTACCTGTCCCCAGGCTCCCAAGCAGAGATCCCGTAACAAGGGGGCCCTTGTCTCCTCCACAATACCCCCCTTCTGGCCAGAGCACCTGCCGGCTGGGCTGCAGGCGGCGCCGGGAGGGGGCTCTGAAGGGCCCTTCTGTGCAGGGATGAATGGGAGCCTGTTCCCCTCCGGTGGGCTCCCACCTCCTGCTCGCCAGGCTGTGACCCTGCCTGCCCCTGGCCCCCAGCCCCACATCCTCCCTGGAGAAGCCGGGTCTGCTCTGCCTCACCCCGTGGGGCACCCTGAGGTGCTCAGGGTGGGAAGCTCTCTGTCTCCGTCCCCCGGTGCTAAGTGAAGGATGAGGGCATGCCCCAGGGTGGAGGGGGCAGACCTGTAGACCCCAAGAGCCTCCAGATCTCTGTTGCCAGTTGCTTCTCCACTGGAGCAACTAAATATGTCCTGCTGGCCAGCCCTGCTCTGCCCATCCCCATCCCCCTCGGGCTCGGGAAGGGTGTAGAATGATGAGAAGAGCTTGGGGGGGGTCTCAGCAGTGTCCCCCCCAAGGCTGCAGGCTGGGCTGGGTGTGTTTTTTTGGTACATGGGGGTCCTGGAGGTATGACCAGCAGGAGACAATGGCTGCTTTCTGCATAAACTCTCCATTTTGCGGATCTCTGGCCCTTTGCTTGCAGAAACACGTGGAGATGGGGGTGGGTGGGTGGGTGCAGGAGACAGCAGAGGGGAGCCGAATGGAGGTGACACATTCCTGCTGCGTGGCTCTCGCAGGTGGGGGAGATGTCAGGGTGCTGGAGCTCAGTGTCACCTCCCCAGCTGACCCCCCATTGGCTTCTTCTCCCAGTTTGCTGCAGCCAGAGCCACTGGTGCTGGCTCCGCCAGGGACATCGCGCCGAGCTGGCAGCCACAGATGGAACCTTGAAGGTGGCTTAGAGAGGTAAGGGGGGAAGGTGGGTGCAGTGGTCTTGGCACGAGCTGAGAGGCCCTTGCCCAACGTGGGGTTCCCTGGTGCCCAAGGGATGGATTTTTAACTCTGCTCTATGTTTCCCCCTTTCCAGTGGGAAGTCCTTCAAGCCTTCCACTGAGCTGGAGGAGCCCAAGCCCAGCAAAAAGCAGGTAATTGTTAGCACAGTGGCCCCAGTCCCCCTCCTTGATGGGACTTGTTGTGTGGGGAAGCTGAGGAGGAGCAGCAGAAGCATCTAGAAGGGGTTTTGTGTGCGTGTGGGGAGGAGCAACCTCCTCTGTCCATACACATGGTCTCCCCAGGCCACCCTGCTGTGGTTGCAGCCCCTTCCTGAGCAATTCCCCAATGGGGAGGCTGGAGCCAGCATCACCCACTCCCTCCAAGCCCATGTCACCTGGGCCACCAGCCCAGGCTGGAGACTCATGAGGAGGAACACAGGCTCTGGGAGGGACCAGTCCTGGGCACTGGGGCTGTTCTTGTCCAGCAGAAGCCTTTTGTGGGGGCCCCACACTAGATGGTGATGAATCTTTCATGGGATTTGTGCTCTTGGGTGACTCTGTAAGACCTGGACCTCCCAGCCCTGGTGAGCTGGGTACCAAAGGGTGTTTTGCAGCAGGAAACTGAGGCACGAGGCAGTGCCCTGCCTGGGGGATGCAGCAGAACACGTGGTGGACAAGAAGCATTTCTGTCCCTGGGTTTGTCCTCTCCTCAGTGCCTGCTGAGGGGTGGAGATGTCGGACAGAAGGTTGAGCCAGGCTGGAAACTGAACTGAGGTCTTCCTCCCTCCCAGCCAAGCAGGTGCCCCCGCTCAGTGGTGGCCAGAGCAAAGGCAGACCCCAAGTTTGGGGAGATCTTCCGCTTCGACACCCCCGTGCTGATGTGGGACCAGCACTTCACCCCAGAGACCTGGGACAGGCTGAAGACACGACACGTCCCCTATGGCTGGCAAGGCTTGTCCCACACAGGTATGGACCCAACTGGGATGGGGGTGGCAGGAGATGGAAGAGTGTGGAGTCATGGGGCAGGCAGAGGAGCCAGGGACCTTGATCTCTTCCCACGCTGCCCCCCAGGGCACGGGTTGGAAGGGATGGCTTTGCAAATGCTGTTTGCTGCATCTTGTGACATTTTCCCCAAATAAAAGCTCCAGTGTGTGCATGATTATTAACTGGGACCGCAGGGGCTCGGACAACCCGCTCCATTGTTGTGGATGGAGATTGTTTCCCTTCCCACCCCAAACCCACTCTCTGATCTCTGACTCCACCGACTTCAGGCCCTGGGCTGGGAAGTGCTGGGGACGGAGGGGCTCGGGGGGCAGACTGGTGGCATTTGCAAGGAGACATTGTCAGGAGGGGACATGGCCAGTGTGGGCAGCAGCACCCACGTGGCTGGTGCTGGTGATGTCCCCATGTGTCCCCGTGCCTTGCACGGCCTCAGGTGGCCTCTGTTTGGAGCAGGCTTACAAGGGTGGGGGCTGTGAGGGAGGGACACCAAGCTTGGGAGAGATGGGGCTGGCTGGTGTCCCCCTGTCCCCACTGTAGACTCCTTTCCTGCATGAGGATGGTGTGAGCTTTCTCATGTGCTGCTCCTGGATGTGCTCTTGTGGAAGATTTTCCATGCGTGCTGTCGCACACTTAAGCGTGCAAGTGCTCGTGTGGGCTGGCACACACCTTTTCCCTGCTGACTGGCCCCATCCTGCTCCGTTCCAGTGGTGGGCAGCACCCTCCGGCTCCTCAACACCTCCGCCAACAGGCACCTCTTCGACAGGGCCACCTTCCCCAGGGGCTGTGTCCGCTGCGCTGTGGTGGGCAACGGTGGCATCCTCAACGGCTCGCGGCAGGGCAAGGCCATCGACGCACACGACCTGGTCTTCAGGTGGGGACGGGTCCCGGGGCAGGATGGGGCTGTGGGTGGTGGGGAGAGTCCAGCCCTGGACACACGGCCTGTGCTTTTCCCACAGACTCAACGGTGCCGTGATCAAAGGCTTCGAGGAGGACGTCGGGACCAAGATCTCCTTCTATGGCTTCACGGTGAACACCATGAAGAACTCCCTCATCGCCTACGAGGAGTACGGCTTCACCCAGATACCCCAGGCCAAGGTGAGACCCCAAAGGCTTGTTGGGGAGGCGACCCCAAATTGTCACCTGAGGCTAGGCTTGCCCCCCAAACCTTCTCCCTATCTCAGGAGCCCTTAGTCCTTGCCCTGCTGGTGTGGGCAGTGTCCCCCAAGTCCCATATCTGTGTCCCTGCTGCAGGACCTGAGGTACATCTTCATCCCCTCGGACATCCGTGACTACATGATGCTGAAGTCAGCCATCCAGGGCAGCCCAGTCCCCGAGGGCTCGGACAAGGGGGATGAGTGAGTAACCCCTCAAGATCTGCCCAGCACCTTGGGTGACTCACCGGAGGGAGCATGACTTGCCTGCCCTCACCCATCTCTGTCCCTGCTGGGATAAACCCCAAGTAGCCCCAAGACTCCCTGTGACATGAATTCTTGTCACCCCACTATAGGCCACAGAAGTATTTTGGACCAGAAACATCTGCAGAGAAGTTCAAGCTGCTGCACCCCGATTTCTTGCAGTACCTGACAGCGAGGTATGATGATGAGGACCATGGGTGCTGCTCTGCTCTGCTCTGGGCTGGGCAGAGCCTCCTCCCACCACTGCTCTCTCGGTGCCTGCCCAGCATCACAGCACGGTCCCAGTCCTCCCCGGGCACTGGAACCACCTCTGTCCTGCTCTCTGCAGATAAAGAGTGGAGAGATTTGTCCCCCACCATTCCCATTGGTGGCAGCACAGCTCACGTCCCCTCCTGGGAGGCCCCCATTTCCCACAAGAAATTAATTTTTGACCCAGTCTAACAGGAGCAGAGGTGGGTCCTGGGGGCCACAGTGCTGTGCCAGCCTGAGCCCCCCCACCCCAACTGGCCATGTCCCCTGGCAGGTTCCTGCGGTCGGAGCTCCTGAACTCCCAGTACAGCTCGCTCTACATGCCCAGCACCGGTGCCCTCATGCTCCTCACCGCGCTCCACACCTGCGACCAGGTAAGAACCCACCTTCCCCCCCTGAACCCCCCCCTTTAGCTGCCAGTAAGAGGCCATGGGGTCATCTTCCCCCTGGAAAACCTCCCCCTTTAGCTGCTGGAGCCACTGGTGGGCACCAGCGTGTCCTGGTGGTTGTCCTACATCTACCACTCTCATCCCTGGAGGGGGTGGTGGTACTGCATGGACCTGACCCCCGTCCGTCTGTCCCACCTCCCTCCCTGCAGGTCAGTGCCTACGGGTTCATCACCTCCAACTACGAGCAGTTCTCAGACCACTACTACGAGCTGGAGAAGAAGCCCCTGGTGTTTTACGCCAACCACGACATGATGCTGGAGGCAACGCTGTGGAGAAGACTGCACCAAGCAGGGATCATCACCCTCTACCAGCGGTGAGGCCGGCCCAGTCGCCCATCGGGGCAAGTCCAAGGACTCCTGTAGCTCTTCTTCTCTTTCCTGAAGGCCACCTTCTCCCTCGCTAGGGCTCTTCTCCAGCTGGCCAGCCAGCCCAACGAGCAGGCCCTCCACACCACAGCCAGTGTTGGTGTGATGGACAGGGGCAAGCCGAAGCTGGTAGAGAAATGTTGCATTTCCTTGGGGATCTCTGGTGGCTCAATGTGATTGTGTGTGGCCTTTGGGGCACCAAGACATGTGGCTGTGACCTCTCAGTCCCGCAAACACGGCTGGGAAGCACAGAAGGGGCTGGAAGAGGATGCTGGAGATGTGTGTGTGTGTGTGTGTGGCAACCTCTGGCTGGAAGAGTGCCCTTCACTTTGCCATCGCGCCCCAGCTCAAATGTTCATCCCTGTGGTGGGACCACAATAAGCATTAGGAATCCCTGCACTGGAGACTGGATCATCCTGCTAAGAGGAAAGGTGGTGTGTTTGGAGAACATCTCCCTCCCAGCCTGCAGAAAGCCCGACCTGCAGCCAGGTTGACATATGCCACCTTCCAGAAGGATCTGGTTGTCTCCATGATTGGTGGGAAAGCCAGCAGCTGCCCTCTCCTCTGACAGACACGTAGCTTGTCCTGGCATTTTCCCCTTCCTAGGACATGGTGTTTTCAAACAAGGAATAGTTCAAAGCCATCAACCAAGAGTAGGGATACTGCAGCTCAGCTGGGCCACCAGAAACGTGGCTGGTCTTCAAGCAGCCTGGAGATGGGAGCTGGCCCACAGCCCACCCCTGTGGTACAGGATCTGTTGGGTTTTTTGTGCACAGGGACCTTATGGTGACCTCAACATGCTTTGAGAAGTCAACCCTGAGCCAGGTGGGTGGGGGGGACCTTCCAGCTTGTTGGGTGGGTTTAAGTGATCATCATTCTTCATTATTTTCCCCCCAAAACCCCTGAGGGAGGTGAAGTTCTTGCACCCTTCAGCCATCCCAGGTAAGCCAGCGCTGCTGAAGAAGACACTAGGTGCTGGGGAAGCTACTCCAGCTGGTGGTGGCCACGGCGTTGACTGTTGGCACAGCAGTGGGAGCTGTGTCACCTGAGCCACCTCCCCAACTTTGTGTAATTACATAAATGTTGAATGATGCTTTTCTTTTATACCTGTTCCTGTTGTTTCAGTGAAAAGGGTGGGGGTGAGACACACACCCCACACTTCCCACAGCAGAAGAGCTGCAGTAGCACGTAGCAGTGAACCTTCAACTGGAGAACAGCCCCAGGCAGGGCCAGGAGAGGGGTTAAAGGGTGGAGATGGGCTGGCAGGGAGGCCAGGCACGGCGCTGGAGCTCTGGGAGCAGCTCCCAACCCAGCCCTTTTTCTGCTGGTTTGTTGTGGGGTCAACCAGGGAAGAGTGAGTTACTGCAGGAGATAGCCTGGCCCTGAACCTCCAACTGCTTCCAGCCAGTTCAAAGGAACATTACAAAGATTACCCTCTAAACCCGTTTCAGATGTAATCTCCAGGTCTCAAATTAACCTTTGTTCACATCAGAGCCATCTTACAATGGTACCAAGGCAGCCTGTTAGGCCTGTTTGTTTTTTTTTTTTCAGCAAATCCTCCCCGTCACCCAACCCAGACAGCACCAAAACCTCCTCAAACCAGCTCGGGCACGGCCCCGTTGCAGGTGACTTAGAAGGTGGCCATGGGCAGCACCTCCATGCAGAGGGTAAAACCTGGAAAATGAGCCCAACATCCTGCCAGGAACCCCGTCCAGCCCGTGGGCAGAGCTGTTTGCACACACGAGGAACTGGGATGTACACCCTCCTTTCCCTTTTCCAAAAAGGAGGTTTTTCCAGCCAAGGGTGTAGCCCAGCACCAAATTAAACATACTCCTTTTTAAACTCCAAAGAACCTGCTGCCTCTCACTTTTTCTCCTTCTCAGTTTTCACACACACCACTAGAACCATTTCTGTCACGGGTCCTGTTACCACAAATTGTTTGCCTTCAGCTTTCAGTGTCTGCTCACACTCAAGTCTGTAGGTATCGGGGAGCAGCAGGTTTTGCTGTGAAGGGTAAGCTCAAAACTGCTCGAATTTCAGAAAGTGTTTTAATCCCAAATCCTTTCTACCTGCCCAAATAAACAACCTTTACAAAAAAAAAAAATAAAGAAAAATAACACAGCTTCATAACCATAAAAAATAACCAACTTCAGCTGCCAAGATTCTCCATAACTTATTTTATTTTGGAACAGAAGAATGCAGGGAACCATTTTTTCCTCCAGCCAGCTGTAGATCCTAGTGGAAAAAAGGTGAGTGTCAGAGCAGAGCAGCTGTCACTTGGAAAGTTTCTGGTTTGTATTATTTCATTGAGATAAATGAAATCTCAGGAAACAAACCCATACTTCCTCCCAACCAGTACACAAATCCTCTCTGGTTTTACTGGGAACTCACCCAGGATGAGGTTGCAGCAGCCCCCGGGCAGCGAGGAGCCCACAGTCACACACACGTAGCCATTTTACACCCTTCTGAATGACGTCTTGGTGGCCACTTCCCCTCCAGAACAATCTTCCCTCCGCTGCTTCTAGAGCTGGGAGACACCCCAAAACAATGCTGTAGCTGCTTTCCTAAACAAGTTAAATCTGAAACAACTCCTGTCCCTCTCCATTCTCAAAGCCCCGAGTAGCTTTTACTTTCTCTATTTATCACCACACCACCTCTCCATTTTTTTTTCCCCTTACTCCTTGGAAGCCAGAAGCCCCACATGCTCTTCCCAGTGACTGGTCCCACTTGGAACACAGCTCTACTTACTGACAGGGCAACCACTTGACTACTGGTTTGTGACACCATTCCCTCCCCTTTCACACACCAACCTTGATTTCTTAAGGAAGTCCATGGTCGTCATGTTTGCCGGCTCAGCCTGTCAGCGACCGTTATTGATCTTCTGCAAACAAATACAAATTCTGTTAAATAAAGCGTGAAATTATTTAGCAGAATGTAGCTGTCAGCTCCCTGGAGACAAAGTGCTGATCCAGGTTGTGTATTCAGTGACTGTACATCAACTGAGATAAAAGCACATTTCTTATCTGCCCTTTAACCCGCCGCTGTGCCTCATTGTTTGGAAACACAACTTCAAAGCTCTTCAGGGATCCAAACTTTGCTATGGCAACAGCAGCCAGTGCTTGACTCCCTGGATGGAGTCGTGCTGTACCTGGGCTGCCCAACAGCCTGTGTCTGGGACAGGGTTGTGCTGCAGTCACATGTGACAAGGGCAGGGGACACTGGTTTTGCCCTGCTGGTGCCACTCGTGTCACCGGAGTCTTTGCAAAGAGCAGGAGACCCACACGAGCCTCAGTGGAAGTTGTTTCTCCCTCACAGCCGAGTGCTCAGACAGGGATAACAGCACATCACAGGCTCAGCCCCTCTCCTGCCCTTGGCCACAGAAACTCCTCAGCTTCTGCAGAATCACACACAGCACAGACACCCAGATGCCGTCGCGCTGATGAGCAGCGTTCTTCCTGATGACGACTATTTTTCCTGGGACGCGTTCAAAGACCAGTTAATCTGTCAGCAGATGAGTCACACTGCCTACAGATCCCACAGATAATTAATGAATTAAAACGAGCAGCATGCAATATCAAAGCCTTCTCTTACCAGCTGCCCTCTTGCCAAAGCTGCCTTTGGGCCACAGTACAATCCCAGGACTCTGCAGGGCCATTTCCTCCTAAATACAAGTTGCATTGAACACCGTTAGCAGCTGTACTTCCAACAGTCTGTCTGCTCTTTCCTTCTCCACCCCTTCCGACAAAAAACCAGCCCTGGGTCACAGAGCAGGAATTAAAGGGGAGTTTTCTATTCAGGGAGAAGCATTTTTTTGTCTCGCAAACATAGCACAGAAGAAAAAGACAAATGAACATGTAAGGTGGGAGGTGGATGCCATTTAAATCCTTGCTTGGAAAAAACCCCACAATCAACTAAACAACAAAGAAACAGCTCTGAGACTTCAGCAGTTTAGACCCTTTACAGCTGTTTCCAGCAGACACCCTCCTCAGCATCACACAGAAACACCTTAATGCAACTCCCTCCTCGCACACAAGAACAATCTGTTCATTCAGGATGTAAACTGTCTATGGGTTAATGCATTTACATGCATTGAGGCAGACTTAACACAGACTCATCCCTTATGGGGAAGGATTCCTCAGGGTATGTCCTGACTAGGACGACCCTTTGGCTTCTGTGAACTGCACTTTCCCACCCCACCAACCTGATGCATTTGAAACTGTCCCAGAGCACCTCTAGGAAGGCAAACACAACGATTACTCTTTCACTAGGTCTATTCCTGTGACAAATACAGTTATGAGATGAGCTGTGTGTCAAGTGTCTCCATAATGGGCTGTCATCCAATCCCTCCTACTTGTAATCCCTTCTGCTCTTGCTCATCTCTGACCACGCTGACAAGCAGGTGCTCTGCTGGCCACCAACAGTAACATTCCCATTCATTGTGTGCTGCCTTTCAACTCGTGCTCCATGGCAGCAAAAGGCTGCACACTCAGGTGGCATCTGCAACAAAGCTACAGCCTTGATTACTGTAATTACGCTAATCAAGCCACTGGGCTTTTATATCCCCTCCCAGTAGCCCCAGGGACACAGAAGGATATCATCTGACATGGCTGCGTCCTACTTCCATAGCCCAGCAAGAGGAGAAAAATGACACTATGACAAGATAAATGCTGATGTTTCTCACCACTGAGCAGTTAGTGCGGGTTTGGTGTCAGCTGCTTCCCAGGCAGGTGAGTGCTTTTATCCTTGCTCGGCACCAAGCCATGCTCTGGAAGAGAGGAAGGGACCCGACAGTTAATTCGTGTAACAGACTGTCCTTTTACCTTCCTGTCGTTAACGCCGAGCCTCAGAGTCACGTTTCCACAAGAGGAAAGATTAATTTCAGACAGGGATAACTTTTATCATCACTAGCTCAGCTTCCGCGGCAGCCAAACCTGCACCATTTTGGGGCCTTCCCAAAAGCTCAGACCTGTTCCTGCCTCTCTAGTTCGGGTGCTCCCCCCGCCCCGGGCAGCAAGGACACCCGGGGATAACTCTCTCAAGCATCATCACGGGTACCGCTGCCTCGGCGTGAGCCCCGCGGCCTGCAGGGTGCTCCGGGGCTGCGGCCTCAGGCCGCACCGGGACTGAGCGACACCACCCGCTGTGTTAAATGCTTCCCCCGCAACTGGGGAAGAATCGCTACGAGCGGTGCACCCCCCAGGCCAGGCCGTGCCACCGGGAGCAGCCCCGCAGGGAGAAGGCCGGAGCTCTGCTCAGGCGGCGAGCGGGGCCTCGCCTCCTTCCACCCACCATGGCGGGAGGCTGGGGGGGGGGGAGGGCACCATTACATCCCCACAGGCAGGCATTGAGATCTCGCCGCACCCCTAGAGACACCTACACCATCGCGCAAGAGTGCCCCGCTCCCCTTCCCGCCCTCTCCGCGCCGCTGGGAGCTGCCATGCCCGCGGATGGCTGCCGATGGCGGCCCACCCTACTCACCGCGCTCGGCCCGGCCGCCATACCGTCCCCAAACCAGCACGGAGAGAGGGAGAGGAGGGCGGGCCGCGCGCTCCTGCTGCGCCCGCCATGTCTCGCGAGAGGCGCGGGGGCTGACGGGAAGTGTAGTTCCCTCCCTCAGCGGCGGGACGCGGCCGCCATCGTTGGTCTCCGTGAGCCCCGCCGGCTTGAGGGGTGATAGTGGGTTTTTGCGGGACGGGGTGCCTCTGACAGGAGCGGAGCCGGCTCCTTGGCTCCATCCTCTGCTGGCTGGAGATGCCAAATGAGAGGAAGGCAAAGAAATAGGTGTGTGTTGACTCTTCCAGAGGCTCCTTCTGCAGCTGTCCTCTTGCTCGGGAGCTCAGCAGCCTCTCCAGGGAAGTGGCTGGGGTCAGATTCATGGAGTCACTGAGTGGTTCAGGTTGGAAGGGACCTTAAAGATCACCCAGTGCCACCCCCTGCCCTGGGCAGGGCCACCTCCCACCAGACCAGGTGGCTCCAAGCCCCATCCAGCCTGGCCTTGAACCCCTCCAGGGATGGGGCAGCCACAGCTTCTCTGGGCAACCTCTTCCAGTGTCTCACCACCCTCACACCAAGGAATTTCTTCCTGAGATCTTACATAAATCTCCCTTCATCCAGTCTGAAGTGTTACCTCTCATCCTATCACTACATGCCTTTGGAAAAAGTCATTCCCCATCTTTCCTGTAGACCCCCTTCAGCCCTGGCGACATGGGCTCTATACACAGAACTTTTGCGCTGTCACACTGCTCGTTAATTGCATTTATTCATTCTTCATATGTCCTGTGTACTAGGGAGACACGCATGATTGTACTTAGCCCGCTAAATGCTTCAAAAAGCTAGAACAAGCATTAGCTCATGTAGGAAGGGGCACACTTCAAAAAGACTAATTAGCTGGAGGTTGGGGATTAGTCAGAGATTAGTTGGTAAATGTATGTGCTGTGCTTTGAATATGTGATGCTTCCAGTATATGCTATGGTTGTCCTTTGCTGTTAAAAACTCCATTAAATCTATAGGACCCTGTTTAGCTTATGAACAATAACGAAGTGCAAATGGAACCAAGGGGAGGAAAAATAAGATTAGCTAATACTCACTTTCTTGCCCCAAAGCTTTATCTACCCTTGTGGTGAAAAGTGACTGAAAAGCACACAAATCCTGAGTCTGAAAGCAGAGAAGTCTGAGGACAGATGAAAGCCCTGCATTTAACATGTGTCCCTGAAATTTAACCCCTGAAATGTCTGAGAACTGGGGGATTCACACTCCTTTGGGGCGTTTGAATTGAAGATATGCTCGTGGAACGCTGCCTGGTTCCCTGCAGCCATACCAGGAGTGAGCTCCTGATGCTGGTGGTGTATGGTGTGGCCAACTCCTCTGATCTGGTGGCCTGGACTTGCGTGTCTGTGAAAGCAACACCTTGTTACTCTGAAGAGCAGAGCTCTGTGAGCTGCAGGAAACGCTGCCGAGGAGCTGGGTGTTTCTCTGCTCCCGGATTTCCTCCCAGAGCAGGGAGATGGCTCCATGCTGCTGCCCACACCATCCCCGCGCTCCAGGAGGCTCCTCTCCAGGCAAGGCAGTCAAGTTCCCAGGGAAAGGCAGTGTGACCTCATGTTTATTTTTAGTGCCTGGATCCTCCTTGCCTTGCTTCTATTTTAGAACCTGATGGTTGTGGTGTTTTTTTCTCCACAGCATAGATTAAACCCAACTCATGAGTCCTTTACTCTCCATGGCCCATGTTGTTTCTTAAAAGTATCTCAAAGCATCAACAGATTGCAAGAGGCTTTTTTTTGTTGTTGTTATTTTACATTGGTGCAAGAAGGCTGTAAAGAGATGCCAACCTGCAGTTAAAAATAAGAAGCTTCCAACACAAGTAGCTGATGATGAGGTCTTCCCCGGCCTTCTGTGCCCTCTGGTAGCTGCAGGAAACCTGGCAGGTTGGGCAAGAGCCTGGAGGTAGCAGCCTGCAGCCAGTCCCATGCTCTGGTGAGAGGACATTGGAGATCTTCAGCACCTTCCTGCCCTGCAGGAGCCTGTTGCACAGGTGTTAGGCCTGGTGGGAAGGTGGGTGATGATACAGGATGGTAGTAATTAACGCAGCCTTCATTGCGGTGGCCTTTGCTCTGTGAAGATGTGGCTGACAATCTGCCTGACTACTTTTAGCTTTCCAAATGAGTAAATACATAAAATCCTGCAACTAGAATTAGCCCTTTAAGTCCCCAAGGGACATAAGGTTTTTTAAATCAAACAAAGCAACTAAAATCCTCCCTTGGGCAGAGTTCAGATCCTGGAAGAAGAGAAGATGTAGACTCTCATGTGCTGAGGGTTTTGCCACCCTCTTGATTTTTTTGGGTGGAAGCTGCTCAGACTATAGAGTAGCTGTCTACTTGTGCCTATAAATGGATGAGCTCTGCAAGGTACCAAGGAATGAACTGAGTCAACAATTAAAAGCTCAGGAGAATAGCATGAACTAAGCGAGCAGTATATTGGCTGCTCATTATTCATGGGTGCAGGGCATGGATAACGTTTCCAAGCATGTTTTAGAGGCTGGATGACCCTGGATAAAGGGAGATGGTCATCTCCTCACCCTTACCTGTGCTTTCTTAGATCTCTGCAACTTCGAATCAAGTTTTCTCGGCAGTTCCCTTTAGAGGGCGTCCATGTCACACACATCTTTGGTGTGCGAACTTCACCCGGGAGCTGCAGTACAAGGCAAAGCCTCCCAGAGGTCAGCAGGACATTGGTGGCTCTTCTGAAGCATCTGTGAACCTTCCTAGGGACGTGAAGGGAGGTATGGTCTGTTTTGAAGAGTTCTGGTTGAACATACTCTCCTTCCTCAGGCAGTTGCTGTCCCAAAGTCAATTAGGGCATAATTTTGATAGATTTCCTGTGGCCCATCTCCATCAATATTTTCTTGCTCCATTCTTTGAAATTACTTCTGTTTGTGTTGAGCAAGGAAGGAAAGCTATTAAAAGGGCACAGAGATCTTCTATCTGTGGATGTTTAGAGATTGCTCCCAACTTTGTGACAGAGGATCTGGAGGTGATTTCTTCCTCTAACAAATCATATGCTACGTTAAGCCCCCATCTTTCTGCTTTCTCTTCAGTATCTGTCCTGCAAAGCTGCAGCAATACCCTCTACCAAGAAGTCTGAGCTTTGTGACAGGGTATTTGGTTATCCCTAGAGCAGATAACAGGAGAATGAGCAGAATATGTGACAGAGAAGGGAAAGGCGGAAAGACAAACAGAAATCAATGACAGAACCTCTCCAACTTCAGCTGGGCTTTGATCCCACGCTTAAACTGAAGGACAAGATCGCCTCCCAATTTCCCACCCATTTCCCCTCTTGGCTGCCTGTAATTCCCCCCAGGGAGAAATTCCCTGTTCTTGCTGACAGCAACTTGATTTCCTTTTGATATCCCCTTCTGCCTGCCCCCGTCCCATCCTGCAGACAGAGTTCCACAAGGCTTGGAGAAACAAAGCATCCGTTCATCCAGAGCCGCCCCGCCGTGGTTATCATCTTCGACATATGGCCGGGGGAAGAAACCAGGGGGCTTGCAGACATCAAAAAGTGAGTCCCCCATTGCTAACCCCGTCTGGCAGGCACCAGCCCCCTGCATGGCTTGACTAGAGGAAGCACGAGGAGACGCCGAGGCGCAGGAAGAGGCTGGATTGATGCTGGTCTCTGTTACACGTGCTGCATGCACAGCGGCGCACAAAGAACCGTCCCCCGGGGTATGGCTGGAGATCACTTGCTCTCATTTCAGGTGCCAGACTTCAGAGAGAAAAGATCTGTAGTGTTAAAAAAAAAAAAAGAAAAAAAGCCTGCCACGAAGTCCCAGGTCCTTGTGTCTGCTGCTTCAAATCTGTCCCAAGAAATACCAGAGAGACTCTTTGGAGCTCAGTCGCAGACAGGCAACATCGTCCCACACAGGACAAGGCATGCTGCAAATGAAACGTCCTTCCCTTCTCCCAGTGGCAAAGCTCTTAAGCCTCTGTTTGATGTTAAATACACACTTAAACCCCTTCCTCTTCAGCATGTCCTGTGTGCCTACGTGGAATTTTAGCAGGCTCAGAAATGCTCTGCTGCAACTGAGGCCTGTCTGAAGCCTGAACCTCGTACACCGAATAACAAGACCTTTATTTTACAGAGTATCTGTGTGACCAAGGGGTGGCTTTTCTGTGAGCATGGTGCTATCTGCAGGGAGGGCTACGGTATGGATTCCTCAGGTGGAGAATAGAAAAGGTTCCCTTTTCTCCCCCAGCTGATGCTGAATGGCAGAAGAAACAGCATCTTCAACCACTGACTTGATCGCTTCAGGTCTGATGTCCCAGCTAGGCCAAGTGACCATCTTTGTCAAAGCAAGCCAGATTGCATTCAGAGCTTCCTTCCTTGGAGGAGCTGATCAGAACAGAGAGCACACAACAAACTGTTCCGATTGCAGTGTGTGCATGGTTAAAACCTGGGTCCAAACATATGCACTTGTTGAACAGTAGCAGTAGGAATCCAGCTTCTTCATGGACAAATAAGTTCAATGTAAAATATATATCCTCGGAGCATACCTGAGCTTCTACCCAGGGATGGAAGATGTGTACAGCTACACAAATGCTCTCAAAGATGGTGGGGAAAACTTAACGCTATAAAACTCACGAAACCAGGAGTAACATTTCCATCACAGAAGGTCCTTAAGGCCAAGCTAGTTAAAAAAATTACCCAAAACTGAGAGTTGACCTTGCTTTGGGCAAAGAGATGGATCCGCTCTATTTTCTGTGTCCTCCTGAGAGATGAAAAGCATGGTAAGCGGGAAGGGAGTGAGTTGGTATAAAAACATCTGGGCAGTACTAATGAGGAACTTCTCAGGCCCTCTTTTATCACAATCAGGGTATTTCTGTTTGCCTGGATTACTCAGCCAACCAGCCTTTGCTTCAGTCAACCCAGTCTGCACTGTCATAGAAGCCATATTTCATCTATCGAGCTTAGATACAAGGAATATGCCAGGCATGCACGGAGCAAACAAGCATATTCTTGCAAGTAATTAGCATAAGCTGCACTGAGGTCAAGCTGTTGTGTCAAAGCACAATGTGAATTGCTAACATTTCTTCCTATTGGAGACTGAAAATGGAGAATTGCAGATGCCATGTCTTTGGCTCACCTCTTGCTTCCCATCGTTTACACCAGAAGGAGGAGATAATTGTTTTGAGGTACTTTTAAGAATAGCATCTCTGCTACGTTTGTTGCTTAGTGGGAAAGAATGTGTTTGTGTTTAAATAATGAAAGTTCATGTTATTCGGGCCCTGTTGGGTAATTTTTCTTGCCCTTATGCGTGGAAAGCAGGCCCAATGCCCAGTTTGACCCAGTTCTCACTAGATTACAGAAGGCAAATTAAAGGTCTGCAGTTATTCCTTCTGCTGCCTGTAAGAAGAAATATTGAGGGTGAGAGGTGCCGGGTGACATCTTTGATGATGTTGGGCATCAGACCAATGTCATTTTTCCAAGAGATGTCCCAAATTGACACCTAGGATAGTGCAAGAGCAGGTTACATATGATACACCTCCCAGTACCCCACCAGCCATTTGAGGGGTGCAACCTTCAAGATCCAGATGATGGTTGAGCTCCTCCACTAACGGGTTTTCTCTGGAATAGAGATTTCAGTAGCTTTCTTTTCCATGAACTTGCCCAATGCCACTGTGAACAGCTGTTTCTTCCAGTGGGGAGGACTTGCACGAGTCAGCTTCCTTTCATTTGTTCTGTGTCTGGCTCCTGTTAGTTGTTTTTTTTTATGATGGCTCCAAATTCTTGTACGGGAAGAGACTGTGAATGGTCCTGTCTGTGTGGGCAGAACTTATGGATCTACTTATCCTTCTCTTCTCTTCAGGCCCCTGAGTCTGATCTCTTCAGAATAGTTCAAAGAGTGAGGGTAGCATTGTTTTAAACCACCAGTTTCCTAGAGAATGGGATCTATCCACTTGCAGATGGCTTTTATGGTCTCTAAAGCCTCCCATGGATTAGCCCACGGTTGACTGTATAAACATTTTTCTCTATCCCACATCCTGCTTCCACAGCATGTCTTGTACTCTCTTCTCTGTCCTTTCGCTCAGCCCAAACATCCTGCAGCTCTCCTCAACAGCCTTCCTCACTCCTTTTCTCCCCAGCCTCTGCCGGGTTGCAAATAAAACTCAATCAGCCCAACAGGACCCCCAAAATTCTTGGAGACCTGCCCATGATGGAGACACTCGTGTGCCTTTCCAGTTTAACTACCAACACGTGTGCAGCTTGTTTTTGCTGTTGACCTAATGCTTCTGCTGTGGCGTAAAGGTCGGTCTGTCTTCAGCCATCTCTCTCCCCCTGCACATTTTGAGTGCTCTCCTTTCTCCCTTCAGCTGTCATGGCGAGCAGCCTCGCTGCTGAAGGAGGTGGGCGGGAGAACATGCACTGCAGGAGATGGCTGATCTTCCCCAGCACTTGTGCTCAGGGATGGGAGAACTCAGCCTCCTCCTCCTCCACCTCTCCTGGCCACCTCAGGGGGAGAAAGCCCCACCACGGCTACCCAGCACCAGTTTGCGAGCTCTGTGGCTCGGGGGGTGCTGCTGGAGGATTTGAGGGGGGTTATGTGATGGGAGCTGGACAGAACACCCCTTTATCTAGCAAACTTGGGGGCTGCACCGTCTGGTGTTCCTCCTGCAGGCACACAGCAGAGCCTGTGGAGAGGGAGCTGCTGCATCTCGCTGGTCTCTGGGTGACCCCCTTCCCTGGCAGCTGGTGGGGGGCACAGCTGAGGCTTAGCAGGGGTCCTGGGGGTTCCTTCTGCCAAACCAACAGTGGGGCAGGCAAACCGAGGCAGGGGTAACCAGGACAGTGGGGGTCAAATGCCTCAAACCACAGCACCTGATTTACCAGAAGTTGTGTATGAAGTGCTGCTGACTTGGAGCAGCTGGTAAAAAAGTGAAAACAATCTCCCCCCCTTCCAAAATCATTATTTAAACAGCATAAAGGTCTCTGTAAATGTTTAAAACAACAACATGGTTGGGAGGGGAAGGAGGAAAGACAAACAAGTTTGCTGTTTCAGCTTTGCAGAAACAGATCTTAATTTTTTGGCAGCGTTTTATTCATCCAGAGGATCCAGCTGCCAACACTCTTTGCAAGGCTCCAAATTCATAATCGCTTCCCTAACATCTTCCTCCAAGAGGCTGCAGTTTGGAACAGACACCACTCTTTGATGTCTGCGTTTGGCGACCACCCCGTGCCGTAGGAGCCCAGTTCATGGCCAGGGCATCTCTGTTAGGAGTCAGTAGCTGTGAGTGCTCGTGATGGTGTTTTTCTTTCCCAGATTTAAGGTTTATGCTGGTTAAAGCTCAGCAGGAACCAGGGAGCTCAGAGGAACAAGG
This sequence comes from Scolopax mira, assembly GCA_004320125.1. Classification (NCBI taxonomy): domain Eukaryota; kingdom Metazoa; phylum Chordata; class Aves; order Charadriiformes; family Scolopacidae; genus Scolopax; species Scolopax mira. Next base: position 31,603 of record BJBW01001776.1, on the reverse strand, counting down.
TGTTGCAGGCTGGCTGACCCCGGGGGTACCTTTCCTGTGTGTGAGCAGGGCAGGAATCAGGAGACCCTCTTTCCCCTGAGCATCTCTCTCAGGAGATGGGGGCTCCCAGTTCCCAGCCCACTACCCCTCCTTCCTCATCTGCCTTGGTAGCACTGCCAGCACCTGGTGCATTACCACAGCAGAAACCCTTTGTAATTCCTGTTTAAATACACAGCTGGCAACGTGACTTTAATCAGCATTTTCCTGTTGAAGAGCTGGAGCTGTATCCTGGTTTGGCTTCAGGCTGAGAGGGACTTGATTTAAGCTCTGGGTATCACAGGCTGCTGGAGATCCGTGGCTGCCCTCCGTTCTCCATGTAGATCTGATACTCTGAGTCCTGGAGCAGGACCATCATCTATGTGGGATCTCAGGAGAAGGGCACCACCCTTCTCAGCATGAGGGAGACTTTGGGCTGGGAAAATGAGGGTGCATCTGTGAGAGGGACATATGAGAACAAGGTCCCTGGGGAGCAGAAGAAGACTGTACTCCCCACCAACCTGCCTGAGGTCTCAGCTGGTTAACAGCCCCCAGTTAGGGCTTGTTTCTACCCAGTCCCACTCGCTCTGCTTCTGCCCAACCAGGGAAAGGATTTGTGCTCCTGCTCAACCTTGTGTTTGCCCTGGTCTCCCTCTGGCCCAATCCTGCTTGGCCCCATGTGAGCTGCAGGGTATATATCACCTCAGCATCCATAAGCAGGTAACTGCTTTCTTCTGTGAGTTGCTTTGGCTGGTGTGTGCAACCTGTATTGCTATAGAAATATGTTCTGATCTGCTGTATTTGCTCTACACTCTCTAGAATGATGCTCCCTGCTTCAGCTGTTCAATCTGACGATGGTGCTGAGCTGTGACCTGAAGATGCTGTTTCCAGAGAAGCTCCAATACCCGTTGAGTGGCTTAAGAAGCCAGCCTTGCTGCTGCTGACTTGTGTGTGGCCATACCTCTGCACAGGTATGGGAGGGAAGATGTGTGTAGTGGTTCATCAGACAGCCATTTCCAGACTTGCCATTGCTGCTTCTGTTGCTGGAAGATCCAAAGCAGAAAGACTGAGCTCAGCTGGGGGCTGAGCCTCTTGAGCAAGGCTCCTTCTGCTGCCTGGAATTTCATGCAGTTTGGTGAGGGAAAATCCGGATATTACTTTCAGCCAAAGCCTGAAGAGTGATGTGAGTGACCAGTCCTGTTTTGGTCAAATCAGTAACTGTCCACAGGCAGCACCAGGAAAAGCTGTTGCTGGGGTCTCTGTTGCTTTTCTAACTCCAGCCAGCTCCTGTATGGAACCTACACTGAGATAAAAGAGACTGACACAGCATGAAACCTTCCTCCTCTTCAGCAGATGGTGTTTGCAACGGTGGACTTTGCTTGTGTTGTTATAACAGAACGGCCTGGTCTAGCCAAGAAACGGAAGGAGAAGCTGCATTCTGGTCTTGCTGAGACTGGCTTGCTATGTAAACCTGGCCTGAAAGCCTGGATCACAAACAAACTCCTGCTTTTTCAAGGATCTTCAAGACTTTTCTGCCATCTTCAACTTAAAAGCTCAAACGCTGTCATGACTTGCCTGCGGTCACATTCACGGCAAACTCGTGGGACTTTTCTTGACTGAGGGTGTGATGTGTGTTGCAACGTGACCCTTCATGTTACCTTCACAGAAAACCTAAATGCATCTTAACTGTGGTTAACCTGGTGTTACTGCCTAAGGCTTTAGCAGATCAGTGTTACATCTGTCCTAGCTGTGAACTTTACATACTTCATGCCTAAAAATCTTCACGGTCGGAAGAACAGTGCCCCTACTTGAGTGAATCACTGAGAAGGTGTGAATTGTTGGCTGGTACTGCTGACTGAGCTTTTTCCAGCATATCCTGCTAAATTGATGCACTGAGAAGGTGAAGCTGAACCTCCATCAGGCCAATTGCTGTCAGACTGAGAGTGCTGAGCACTAAAATGCAATGGTATTTTCAAGATGAACTTTGGTCAAGGTGAACAAGAGAAAGCATATTGCCTTGATACTGGCTGAAGGCTGCCTTCTGCATTGTGACTGAGGGTGGAACCTGGTTATCAGCAAAAACAGGTGTCAGCTGGTATAAGTGCTCCAAAAACTGGGTTAGCAGTATTTCTGACCTTATTCTACCTCTCGTGTTCAAGATGTGAGCAAACACAGAGCAAGTGTTGTTCCTTCAGCTGGAAGGGCCAAGAAACTGTGTGCTCTGAGGCTGCTTGTGTGTGTCTCAGCTGGTCCCAGGCCTCCAGAAAGTCTTTCCTAATTCTCTTCTGGCTATCTCTGACCACCTCCCTGATCCTGAAGCATGGCTGGAGCTCTGCCTGATGCCTGAGCTGCTCTGCTCCTTACTTCTTCCAGTAACCAGAGACTCTGTACGTTGATCTTTAGCCCCCATTGAAAAAACGTGCTGAACTCCATCAATCTGAGGAGAAACCCCAGGGCATAGCAGAGAGACTGTTGCCGGCCCTGTCCTGCACTTGGTTAATACATGGGGGAGATATTAACCTTCATGGGGAAAGGGGTTATGTACATCTGTTGGCTCTGCTATTCAAGCACACAGCAATCCCATGGACATAGACACCTCCACCCGAAATCTGAGAGCCAGCTCACACCATGTGCGTGTCCCTCCTGGCCAGTGTGACTCTAAAAGCACCAGGCTTTCTCACAGCTCCTGGGGACAAACCTCACTTAGCCCTGACAAGCCTGAAAAACTCTTTCACAGCAAGCCATGTGTGAACCCAGCGTGTGCCATATCAGCACCATCTACCTGACTTTATCCTGTCCTGTTACAATGGGCACAACAGGCCTGGACAGGTAAGAGGACACTGGGCACAGCTGGGCTTGGACACTGGTACCTGGGGGGTTCAGTGGGAGTGCAATCTTTCCCACAGCACTCTGCCTTCAGCTAAAGAAGAGATCTCTCTTATCTCCTCTTTCACTCAAAGTGGTACCGTATGGATGCTATCATGATGGTCATTAGTCTCTGTCTGAGCCCCCTTGTGCTGCAAAAGTCCCTGGAGGGGACTGGCTGGAGTGGGATGGGGTTTGCTGCAGCTGAGCTCTGGTGGTTTTTTTTCCCCTGGGGTTTCAAGAAGTTTCGTTCCACCCATGAGAAGTGCCAGGCGTCAGGGGAAGATTTGTTTCTTGGCAGCTGTTCCCATTTTGCTCTAGAAAACAGATGCTGTGCTAGGAATGCACTGCGACTAAAATTCCTCTGGGCTGCTCAGGTCAAATAGCAGCACTAGGGGAAAGGGGGGGGGGGGGGGGGGGGGGGCAGGAGAGCAGCTCTGCTCAGCAGAGAGCAAACAGGAGGGGAGCTGAGCCCTTTCCTTTGCCTTCCATCCTCCCCCAGGAGCAAAAAGCTGTTTGAGGGAGAGGAAGGAGTGTTGCCTTCCTCCTGTCTCTGGCAGGCATTCGCGCTTGGCTCTGCCTGTACCTGCTCTAGGGAGCTCTGGCATTGTCAGCTTCATTGCATTTGTGGTGGTGTCCCATCTCCTCGGAGAACAGACCACGTTCTCTCCATTTGTTTTTCAGAGGGCTCAGGGAAGCTTTCAGGATCAGAGGTTTAAACAAGGGGTGTGACGAGCAGTGACAGTTTGGGAAAAACACAAGGAGCAAAAGGTTTTGATACTGTCAGAGAACATGATGGGCAAGTTCACAGCCCCTGCAGGCCTTTGGCTTCTTGTTTTCTTCTGCCAAGTGGGGAAAGCAATCCTGTGTGGTGACAGAGTTGAAGGCAGTGACCCTGTGGCAGACAGGGCAGAGCTAGAGATGCTGAGAGCAAAGCAAAAAGCCTCGGCAGGGGCTGGGAGGCAGAGAGGTGGCCTGCAGGGGCTGGGGAAGCTGGGCACCTCTTTTCTTGGGAGGATGCTGTGAGGCATCCAGAAACTCAGCTCCTCCAATATGCTCAGCTCTGTGCACTGTACCCTGGATGCTGAAGTTTTGCTCTCAGGGCATCTCCTCCTACTGCTCAGGGGCTGCCAGGGCTGATAGAACCTCTGGGGCTGGAGAGAAGGGGGGTGAGAGGTGCAGGCAGCCCAGATCCTGCCTCCCTGCCCTTCATCAGCTGAAGGCTCCAGTGTGAGGATCGAGCTGGTCCTGCCTGGCCAGCCCTGGGTGGGTGGTGAGCACAGGGGGGACACAGCCCTAATGCTCCAGCCTCTCGACGCCACTGCAAAATGAGTCGCCCCATCGAAACAGACCTTGCCTTGTTTCCAGGCTAAAAGAAGGGGTTGTGTGATAAAAAGCTGCAGCTGGTGTCTCTAATCTCCTACCAGTGTCTGTGTTAACTGTCAAGACAGTGACTTCCTTGATGCTGGGCAATTTTTTTCTGTGCACGCATCCAGCTAATCAATTAAGTTTCTCAGCAGCTTCCTCCAGCATTCAGGCTTGGAGGGTGGAAGGAATTTGTTATTCTAGGCACTGTTGGAGAGGCATGAACTGCACTAAAAGCAAATTGGTTGCGCTTTCCAAGCACTGACACTCTTCACTCACAGCTTGGCTTTCTGGTCCTCCTCCCTCAACCTCCTCCCTGCTTTCCTGAGCACCTTTGGGTGAAGCCCTGGTCCAACCAGCTCAGATAAAGCTGGCCTGGGGCACGTCTGCTCAATGCTCCACTGCGTCCTGCTATGGTGGGACAGGCTGCTGGGGCTGCTCTGTGTCCCAGCCAGAGGTGGGGATACTTTCCTTGGGGTAGGGTCTTTGTATGGCAGGTCACTCTGATTATACAAGGGTTTAATGCTGCTGGACTGCTCCTCAGCTGCTGCAGTCGTGGGGAAATGCTGGGGCAGGTTGGTTTGCCCCTTAGCTTAGCCCTCTGCTGAAAAAATATTATCTTGTGATGCTTTTTTTTTTCCCTTTTCCCATCTTGTTTTCCTCCTTCTTTGTTGTTGTTCCTTGCCCTGCCCAGCCGTAGCCCACCACATCTGGGAGGGAGATGCAATGTGATGTATTCACATCCGACCCAGTAACCTTGGGCTTTGTGGAGCTGAGCACTGGGCTGAGAAACAGAAGTGGAAGGATCTGGCATGGTGGGTGGAGGCAGCAAGAAATATGGAGTATTTGGGGTGATCTTAGGAATATTTATGGATGATTGAGAGGAACTGCATCTCCTGCCAGCTCGGCTACACCCTGGCGCTCTCCTAGTGGGAATGGGGATGTTTTCTATGTGTGTTTAGCAATGTCATGGCTGAAGCATGAGAGGAGCAGAATTTCTGGAGTTGGGAGGGCCACGGAGGTTTGCCAGGAGCTCAGCCAGTTGTGGAAAGCTCCTTACTCCCCACACGCTGGGCTGTCAGGATACACACAGGCATCCTCCCTGGCCAAGGAAAACTTGGCCCGAGCAGAGCTGCTGTTGTGCTTTTGGCCGGGTGGCTGGTGGGTAGGGATGGCCAGAGCTTGAATCCAGCCTGGCCTGGAGGTGAAGAATGACTTTTCCATTAGATGCTGCCTGGCAGCCTCAGTGATGCCTGCTCAAAGGTTTCCCTGTGGGCTCGTTACCCCAAAGTGTCATCCTGCTTAGAAATCTCAGCAGACAAGATAAGGAGGAACTGGGTGGTGAAAACGACCTGTATTTTCAGAAGGTTATCTTTATCAGCAAGAGGATTTGAGCCACCTCTAATACTGATCTCTTTAGCAAGATATGCTGGTACTAATGGCACTGCTTCTGTAGGATAAATCCCATAGATATTCTGCTGGAGAAGTAATCTGGTGAACCAGGAAAGAGAACCCTGGATGCCTGCTGCCAGTCTTCTTTCCAGTCTGTTACACAATACTATTCTGGGGTTAACAAACTAAAAACATCTGGGAATAATCAAAGCTATTTAGGCACTGGGAAAGCATGGCTGGAGAAAGTTTGAAGGAAGCAACTCAAAAGCTCAGCATTGTTAAAAAACCCTGGAAATTAAAGCTAGGGTAACATCTACAAAGAGCAAGGAGGTATCGAGAGAAGAATCTAATATCATCTGAGGACCAGAGAGGAGCCAGGATGAATTCTAATGCTTGAGCCTCTACTAAGCTACAGGGCATTAAAAATGGCTTTGAAACAAACAGATCTGCCTCTCCTGAGGTTTCCACTGGCAGAGGAGCAGAGGGAAAGACCAGGGATCTGTCTGCCTGGGGAATGGAAGTACGATTTAATGACAGATAATCAACAATCCTCTAAAAGCTCAGTGATGCCGATGCAGAGCCTGCAGTGAGTGATACCTGCCAGGCCTGGCTCAGGGAGGATGCGGGGCATTGAATGCCATCAATTCTGGCATTGAAGGTTGGGGGGGGTCAAATCACATCCCTGGCAGGGTGCCACCAGGCCGAGAAGAGCTTTGGCAGGGAGGAATGTGACCCGCAGGCTTTGCTTTCCAAGCAGCAGGATGTGTGCTTGGGCTGGCTGATGGCATCACTGCGGGAGGAGGAATGGGATGGATGGTGGTTCTTGAGGCACATCCCCAGTGCCTTGCTGCCTCCCACCATGGGGACCATGCTCACACCTCCTCTGGGGGGGCAGCTCAAATGACCACGGGACCAGCCTCTGATCCTGGTAGGTACCCCAGGGCTGGCAGCTGGGAACCCCATCCATGGGGATGTCCAGCTGACTGTGGCACTCCTGTGTGCTACTGCCTGCAGAGAAAGGTCATGGAGTGAGCTCTCATTAATGGAAATCCCCTCTTTTAACACCACTGGGGAGGCAAGTCTGTTTCTGGGAAATCTTGCTTCTCCTAATTTATAGGAGCTTTAATCCTGAAAGATGTCTCTTGGTGCTTTCTGTTCCCTCTTCTACCACTTTACGTCTCCTCCTACTTCTGCCCCTGGCTGGATCTGGGGCACAAGCCCCCAACATCTCCAAGAGATGGAAAAGCATGGGGATGGTGGCCACAATGGAAGAAGGACAACAGGACAACCAGCCACTGCAGGAGCTGTGGAAATGCTTAAAGGTTTGGGGAGTCTAGGTCTGCTGCATCTTCCATGACAATCTGGCCTCCCCAGCATCCTTGCAAATGAGAAACCACATAAACCTCACACTCTATTATTGCTACGGAGCATTAGAGTCTCTCATTTAGGATAAACATTCTCATCTCCAGCAGAGCATGAATAACATTAAATGAGATAGTTAAAATGTTTCAGGCCAATTATAGCCCTGGTGTAACTTCGGCAGAGTTACACCAGGGATTAATTTGATCCAGAGAGCTCTGTCTCCTGTTCTGAACTGGGATTCCAGCATGGGTAATTACATCCTGCCGCTCTGCACTTCCTCTAGAGTTTTAATTGGGTTGAATGGACCAAATCTGCAGCAAGTGTAAATCAATGTAATTGAGCTCTCTCTGGAGAGGTGCCCTGCTGATTTACACCCTCAAATCTGGGCCAGCCTTCTCCCTTTCCTCTCTGCCAGGGGATGGGGAGCATGGGCTGAGGTTGGTGCAGGGAAACTCCCCTGACCCAGCACCAGCCTCTCTGCAAAGGACTCAATTTCTGCACTTTTCTTCAGGAAATCACCAAATTCCCAAATGGTTACTAAGAGCTCTGCCATGCTCCTCTGCTGTGGTAGTCCAGGCCACGTCTGCTCTTGGGGGACAGCCAGCCCAGGTGCACCCTGCTGTACCTTCTGCTGGTAAACCCACCATCCTGATCCCATGGTGGGGGAAGACCAGCCCTCACCTCCCAGCCTGGACCTCAGACTGGACTCCTTGAGCAGTGAGACAGGCAGCTGGACTGTCTCCTTCTTCCATTTCCCAGCCCTCCCAGTAAATCAGTGTTAATGAGGAACATTTGACCCTCTCTTCCCCTCAACAGCCTTAAGAAGCATTTTTGTTCCATGAGATAGTCAAGAAACTTGAAGCAATTTCCTCCCCCTGCTTCTACTGTAGTTTTTTAGTTGATTTTTTTTTTCTTGAGAAAAAAAAGAAAAAGTTATAGGGCACAAGCAGCCTTTAGGAAGTGGGAGCAGTGTCTGATGTGGAGGGGATGGAGCAGACAGGCCAGTCAAGATGGGGTGATCCCAGTCCTGGTCCTCTTGGTCCGTCAG
>BJBW01001776.1:0-23511 GCA_004320125.1 Scolopax mira | reverse complement strand
GTCTCCTTCACAGATTTCCAGGACTTTCTGCTGCTGTGTGGTCCCTTTCCCTTCTCACAGAGAAATGATGAAAACAGACAGTCAGATAAACCCCGGGGAGAAGGGCCCCACAGCTTCACCCCCTCCTCCAGGCTGTGTGGGACTGCTGGTCCCACACCAGCTCCACCACCCCCCAGCTGGCTGTGGCCCACTCACCATTTCATTTCCCTTTTGGTTTCTCCAAAAGTATATTTTAGCGGGGACAGGGACTGAAAGAAGAAGAGCAGAGATGTCACAATCCTTCCTTCCTTCCTCCTCCTCAAACAAACAGCATCTCCTCAGCAGGACCACGACAGCAGGACCGTGATGGTGGGACCATGTCCTTCAGCTTCCTGAAGGCCCCGAGAAGACCATCAGCATTCCCATCTTTTAGAGAACTGCCGGAGACCCTGTGAGGGTTGTCACTACCAATTCTGTGTTTCTTGTAAACTGGAGGGTGGTTTTGGCCGGCAGAGAGGATGCAGTTAATGAGGTTAAACGAATTCCCACTCCCACCCACCAAGAGCCTTCTGGGACCATCACAAATCTCAGCGCAGACAGCAAACACCTCGTCGTGGCCAGCAGTCCTTGCGCAGCCGCTCGTTACAGCCGCTCTTAGCTCAGCTGCTGGCTGCAGCTGATTGAGTAAATAAAGAGCATTTCTCACGAAATCCGCTCTCTCAGGCAGAGAGCTGGCCTTTCTGTGGCTCAGGAAACCTTTATCCCCCAAATCTAACACACCCCCGTGCCGTTGATTTAGCAAGCAGTGTTTGCACACCCAGGTTTGCTGTGCAGTGACCCTGTTCCCGGCAGTGCTGTGACATTTGTAGAAGCCATTTCCAGCTGGTCCAGAATTACCCTCTCTGGGATTTTTTTCTGTGCTAGTCCAGATCAGCAGAAAGGTCGGAGTTGCTGATGGTAAGGCCCAGACTGAAATCAGGATTTTCCGAAAGTCTGGGATGACTGTGCCTGGGCTAACCCTGCAAATTTGGGCTCCAGCTGGTTCCCCTCAGTGGGTTACACTGCGCTCTGCTCTTAGTCTTTGGGACTATCATGGCTCCAGCATCCAGGCATTTCTTGGGAGTTCTCTCCATCCTCTTTCTGACTTTGCAGATCCTTCTTGTTGCTCGTCGCTGCCCACCCACAGCTGAGCAGCCTCAGCCCTGATGCCTCCTCTGCAGCTAAGCCCCTGACCTTTATTTTCCCTTAAATCAATACATAAAACCCACGCTACAGCAATATCAGCATGTCAGGGGAGCCCAGGTGATTTATAGCATCTAAGGAGCTGATGCTGCTTTTGAGGCTTCAATCCTGATAAGCTTTTGTCTTTCCAGCTCCCAATCTCTTCTATGCTGTCGTCAGCCCATGTGCATTGAATTCATCCCCTGACCTCCCCCTTCCTGGCTTTATTGACTCTCCATCTTGCTTTTAATCTGCTATAAAATGAAGGCAGCTCCAGGTAAAACAACAGTTTTATTCTTCCTCATCATAATATTTCCTTTACCAAAAAAGAAGGAAAAAAAAAAATTATTTAAAGTGAGTTAAGGCTGTTAAGGCTTAATTAAAAAGCTTTGGGGGAAAAACATCTATTAGGAAAACTGTAGACTGTAGGCATTTGTGAAATTGTCACAAGAGGAGGTGACCCTACAGCTGCAGGATGGGGAAATGGTGCTGCCATCCTAGGCAGGAGGCACATCCCCAGCTTCTTGCCCACTCCTTCCTTCCACTCTCCTTCCTCCATCACCATGTCCTGCTTGTGGCCTCCAGCAGTGATTGGGTCTCAGAAAGGAGCAAAAAGCCTGTTCTGGGTCAAAAAGGGGTGCGTTTGGCACTGAAAATCTGTGCCAGTTGTGGAGAAGCCGGCGGAACTGTGCTCGCAGAAAGGATTCTGCTCTGTAACTACTTCACTCACCAAAAAAGCAAAGACCTGTCTCCTTCTGCCTCACCTGTGCTAGCAAAGGCTTTGGGAACTGCTTTTTCCGTTAAAGTGAAGCTGATGTTTGTGAGCCCACTGATGACTGATCAATACTTGCCGATAGACTTTTCCCATCAGAACATTTATTTTTCCAACAGGACACCAAGTTCTCAAACAAACGAAGGCTTGCACAAGAAATCGTCTGCCTCGGTTTGGCAGCAAACGGAAAACAGGAATATTTTTCTTTATTCTGAAACCAAATTTTTGTGGCTAAATAGAGCCAAAAATGTATCTCCCCCCTGACTTCTCCCAGACATGAGACATCTCTGAATGCCGAAAGCAACACTTCCCTGCCACAAACGGACCAAATAAACCCAGCACGAGACTGGTGCTTAGTAGAAACAGATGTGCCTCTAATGCTGTCATCTACAGCAAACTACGTCTGCAAACTGACCTTTTATTAACTTATTTATCTAAATGGGGGAGCTGCAGAGGGGGTGCGAACCCCAGCGCTGGGAGCAGGATGCCTGGTGGCCCCAGGAGGTGTTGGGGCTGCAGAGGGCATCACCGTGGGGCTGCCAGCACCCCCCCAGTGCTCAGCCCTAAAGACAGGCAAATTTCTTTTCTGCACCAGCATTTAACGTGGTTCCTGGTCCCCGCTGAGCTGCAGGAGGAGAACTGGGTGGTGTGGGTTTGTTGATGTTGTGGGTTGTTTTGCCAGGGGTTTCAGCATGTGCAGAGGCCGGGATGTGTCGGGTCCCGGGCACGAGGGAGCTGCAGGAGGAGAGTCACAGTTAATTAATTGCTGACAGCCGGGATAGAAGAGATTATGAGCTTTGGAGGATCTGCCCAAGGGAAGGCAAGGCAAGGGGAGTCCCTGAGCTTGCCCATGGGACATGCCCTTGTAGGCTGGGGGTTGGATTAGGAAAGACAACCCTGGCCTCAGTTTCCCCCTGAACCCCACACACGTGCCCAGTCCCTCATGCTCAACACCACAGTTTTCCTCCTGGGGCCAAGACAGTGATGTGAGTTGCCCTACCTTTGCTGGGAACCACAGATGGACTGCCCAGAGCCAGCTGTCACTCCCTGGGGTCACTGTGCAGGACACAAAGCCACATCAGTCCCAAATCTGTCCCCATGTTACATACAACCCATGCCCACTCTAGCTGGACCACCACCAACTCTGATGTCTTTTCTGCCCCTGTGAGAAGCTCCTGGCATCCAGGCAGCAGGTGGGAGGCTACAGAGGAAGGGCTGGATGTGCCCCCAGCTGGGAACTGAGCTGCTATTGAAAGTGCTGGGAAAACAGGCTTTTGCCTTCCAATCTGGCCATTTCAGGCTTTAATTTCCTTTCCCCAGAGCAAGCCACTTTTCTAGAGTCTTCACAGCCTCGCCAGTAGGTAGAGAGACCTCTAAATGCTGGGTGAAACAGGAAGAAACCACCATTAAAATGCCTGAGGCACCTGTGAGCAGGACAGAAAGGCAAAGGCCAGTCTTTTTACCCCAAACTAGGGTTTTCTTTCCCCAATTACCCCAAAGCTACATCTATCCCAGATAACTTCTACATCTCACCTGGCTTTTTCTCCAAAGCAGTGTTATGTGGCATGAGGGTCAGAGCCAGCCTCTCTGCTGGCCTCTTCCTCTCCCTCGGGATGCCTGGGGACAGAGAAGATGGGTTAAGCTGTGGGCAATAACTTGCTGCAGGAAAGGGTGGTTTTGCATCAAAAGAGCTGAGTCCTCAGAAACAACAAAACTCTCCTTTTCCCCATGTCCCCCCAGCTCTGCAGAGCAGCGTGTAGCAGATAGAGGGGAATATCCCTTGTGGGGAGCTCAAGTCCCTCAGCTCAAGTCCCATGAGGAATTTCTGCAGCACAGATTAGCCTGGAATATGCTGATTTTATCCAACAATTTTATTTCCTCCCTCCCCCCTCCCCCCAGGAAATAAATAAAGCATGTGAGTCCTCCATCACCCACTCTCTCCAACCAGCTGTCCCTTTATCATGGCCCATCCTTCCCCTGGGCTTTGGAACTGGGTCAGTGAGCAACATCCCTCAGCAGTTGCTTCCCACTGAAATTCATAGAAAGCAGAGATGGCCCTGGGGTGCTTTTGAGTAGCCCAGCTTTGCCTTTTTGGCATGAATCTCAGCCAGCCTGGAGTGGGGTGGCTGGAGGAGCAAGTGATGCCCAAGGACAACCCTCAAAGGGACCATGGGCACTGCCTTCAATGCTTCCCTGCATCCCTCTGCCATGTCAGTGCTCAGGGTTTTGCATTTTCTCTACCTGGTAGGGACTGGATGCCTTTGAACCTCTATCCGTTGCCAAACTTGGCTGAAATAAGCCAGCAGGCTCGAAAGCCATGTGGGGGAGTAGCCACACGTGTGTGTGCGCGGACACACACACAGAGTGCCATCTCATAGCCCTTATTGACTGGGGGAACCTGGCAAAGGAGGGTGCAGCTTCACCCGGTGATTCTCACCCTGGCTCTGCTTTCAGTATCATTCCCTGCCTAGTTACACCTGATGGTAAATGGGAACTTGTGTTTCACAGGTTGGGGACCATGTTTTGGGACAGAGCTCCTCTCATTCTAGGGAATATGGCTGAAATGAGTCCAGGAACCTCCTCAAGCTGCTGAAGGAGCCTTGCAGAGACCTGAGAGGTGGGTAAAACCCATCCCCACCTCCAGATACCCAGCTGGCTTTTCCACTTCTGAAGCACAGCTCTTTTTCAGTGCTAGAATTTTGGGGTCACTTTCAATAACTCGCTCAAAAATCAGAAGAAAAAGCTGGAGACGCTCTCTGAGTCATTGGCATGTTGTTACCAAGGACACTAAGGTTCCTGATTTTGAAGAAGAGATTAATTACATTCTACAAATAGACATTTTATCTGCATTGAAGAGCAGCAAGAGCGAGTTCTTTTAGTGTGGCTCATTATGTATCAGCAGGTAGTATTGTGACAGATGTAGGAATCCAGTCGTATTGTCACTTGGGTTTAATCATCAGAAAGCTGTCTTCTCTGGGTCAGCTTCTAGTGAGGATTTGTAATATTTACATAGCACTTGGGGCTGGCTGCTTTATTGCTGGAGTCTGTATTCACTCGTCAGTCTCTCTTTATGCATGTGCCAGTATTAATTGCATTTAGAAATGAGATTCTAAAGGAGAAGTGAGAGCTATTTAGACCTCCATTCAGCTTGAAAGACAGCAGCTTTCTGTGTGACAGCTCTCGAGATGTTCTTGTGCTCGGCTTTCTCTCCAGCTGAAAAGCAGGTGTTGGAGAGAGAGTTGGTGTCGGAGCCACTGTATCAGCACTGCCTTTTGTGCATGCCCAGACATTTATATAACCAAGGGTATAATGACTCCGCAGAAGTGGCACAGAATTGACCCTTCTGGTACTGGATTCAAACCCAGCGAGGTGGAGAGCAGATCTGCTCAGCTGCTGTACACACAGAAGAGGCAAAGTGATGCTAAGTCTTGTCTCCCATGGAAAGAAAAGGGATGTGTGTGTGTGTGTATTTTCTTGCTGGTGGGTTGGGGGATTATTTATCGGCTCGGCTGTGCCTGCAGCACTTTGGAGCCGTGTCCGTGGCCTTGCTAATGTATTTTAAAGTCGTGCAGAAATTCAGCTGACACTTGTCTGTGCATGCCTGCTGCGCTCTGATTGCTCCAGCCCGGAGATGCTGTGCCGCCGCCGCTGGCTGCCAGCCATGCCTGGGCGGTGGAAATGAGGAGGTCACGTCCTGCTTCCCAGAGGGGACTAAGCTGGAAGGTTAAATCCAGAGGATGCCAAGCTACCAACTCTGTTTTCTCCAGCCTGAGGTGGAGGGTTTTTGTTCGTGCCTTGCAGCATGGGGTTGTGGGGTGCGACAAGGGTGTCCTCATGGAGGGAGAGATAAGCACCCTCTCCCCATGGCCCTGGATCCCAGCCCTAGGAAAATAACCCCTCTGGCACCTGGGACATTTGTGTCCAGCCTGTTGTGCGAGGGCTGAGAAAGCAGCAGTAAAGGAAAATCCACATTTTACTTCCACAAAGTGCCTCCTTTGCTTTGCCATAGTCCAGCCCTACCCCATGAAGCCCCCAACCTGATCCCTCTCCAAGAGGTCTCCATGGAAGATGTTTCCCCTCACAGACCTGGCTCTTCCCAGTAGGTTCCTCTGGGTGCTTCTGCTTTCCCTTGGGTGCTCACTGCCCTGTATTCCCCCATGCTGGGCTGGTACCAAGGCCAAACTCCGGGCTCTGGGTCAGCAACATCTCTACTTCCTCAAACCCACCTATCGCCTGGGAGCAGGCAGCGAGCAGCTCTCCCCATGAAGGGACTGGAGGGGAAGAACATGAGAAAGGCAAACAGTGCAGGCATCCATAACAAGCCCTGGCCCCCGGCCAGGACCTTCTCGTTAAATATTGCATAAAACAAAGAATAAGTCACTGCTTGTTGAGGAAACCCAAGCACTGAAGCCCAAGGAGCCCCTTCTTATCCCTTGACAAAGAGGTTACTCCAGGGTAGCATTTCAATTTGCCTTTCACCTCCAGTGAGGGGGCACAGACAGGCTGTTAGGAGGAAACCCTTCCAACTTTTCCTTTCAATATGGTGGTGGCCAGCTCCAGGGGCCAACTCTAACCCCACGGACCCATGGCTGAGCCCCCCAGCCCTGTGAGTGTGGGCCAAGGACAACCCGTGCTGTCCCTGGCAGCCCCAAGGCATATAAATAGAAGACAGGACGTGAAGGAGGTCAAGTGAGCAGGGGATTTCACATAATCTGATCTTGCCTGTGCTGTTCATTTGTGTCCTTTGCCCAGGACACACGCTCTGCTTCGCACATGGGGACGTCAGAGCCAGAGGGATGCTCCTGCGCTGAGGCAGCTTTATCCCACGGAACATGTGGGGTCCTGTCTTTCTTGTCACTGTCTGCTGGTTTTCAGGGACGTCTTTAATCCAGCGGTCATCCAGACCAGTGCACGGAGGGAAAATCCCAGTCTTTGTTGCTCTGCAGGGTCCCGGTGCCTGCCCAGCCTGAGCTTGGTCCTCTAACTCGCCAAAATCCAGTCAGATTGGGGCTCTGTTTATGGTCTGGAAGTCTGCCCTCCACCATACCCATCTGAAGCCTTGGTCTGTTCTGCCTTGGTCACCCGTAGCCCTTCTTCTCAGTCTTTGGCCAGCAGCACTTTTTTCCTCCTGCTTCTCCTTCTTCTCTTTTCCGAAATATGAAAGGCTGGAGACAAATTGTCTCCCGGTATAAAGCTGTCAGTGGAACTGCTCTGATTTATGCCAGCACAGAGCAAGGTGGGTAGATGAATGTCCAAAATAGAACAAGTAGAAGACCTTTTAATAGCCACTGGTCTTTTAATGGTGAGAGCAATTAATCTCCAAAAGAACTAATCTACTGGCGTATGGCTTCTCTACTGGCTGGTGTCTTTGCATCCGGATCTGTCTAAAGGCTGTAGCAGGGTTTAGAAGCAGCTTCTCTCAGCCATGAGCCAGGGGTCTCCCTTGTGGTCCCCGGGCCCCACGCTGTGCTGGAGGTCCCTCGTGCTGAGTCCAGCTTTGAATGCCGGTGCTAGGCATGGTCCTTCCCCGTGCTGCATTGCTGTCTCACTGGTTACACGTTGATGATGATGGTGGTGATGATGGGAGTCAGATGCGAGGTCTGACCAGCCTGTCAGGCCCTGCTTTAGATGTGGTGGAAGGAGTACTGATGCTGCTGTGAGTGGAGATAGCCAGGGCAGCCCATGTCCCTTCCAGCCCCAGATTTTTCAGGTCCAGGCTCTATCCTACCTCCTCCTGCAAGGTTTTGTTCTTCCCCATCACTTGTTCCTCACAGCAAGGACACAGTAGCTGAGCCACAAACCAGCCCTGACACCTTCTCCCACAGCTCTACGGTTTGTGTGCTCCTAAAAGGGAGCCCAACGAGCCACAAAGCTGTCCCTGCACCCCTGTCCTGGCCACCCTGAAGGCAGCTCTCCTGCTCCCAGGGACAGGGCTTGTGCTGGGGCTGGAACTGCCAGCACCGGTGCCATCGCTCCCGGTGACCCGTCCCCCAGCCACGTACCTGTCCTGTGTGTGGGCAGCGCTGCCTGCTCTGCCAGCTCCCAAAGGGACGGACCTGCAGGCTACCAGCTCTGCCAACCTCACCAGCCACCCCCGTACCCCCTGCCCCGAGACAACCTGCACCTCTGCAGCGAGCACATGTTCGCTTGGGCTTTTAATGAGTCCTTAATTCAGCCGGTGCTATGGGTAGCACGGGGAGGGCTGGGGGCACGCAGGCCAGGAGATGCCTTCCCTGCTTCCAGTCTTGTTTCTCCCTCCCCTGACTTAATTGGCTCATTAAGTGGCAATTTGACCTCCCCGCTTTCAGATGTCTCCAGTCTCCACCGGTAAATAGATTTGCACGTCTCCAGCAGAAACCTCCTTGAGCTGAGCCCGGTGTCGGGAGCAGGCGGCTGCACAGCAAGAGAGGGCGATGCCAGGCCCCGCTGCGAGCGTGTCCCCTCTGCCACCGAGCTGCCACCACGCTGAACAGGAACAAATCTCCCTCCCAAAAGACCCGGGGAGCTGCAGGTAGTGGAAGCCGCAGCCGCCGGCGCTGTGCCCGTGGCACGGCAGGGAGGCACCGAGCGGGAGCAGACCCTGCGCTCCCCTGGCAGCTCTGTCACTGCCTTGCTGTGGGGACTGCAGCAAGTCCCTTCCCATCTGCTCCCTGCCATCGCCTCGGAGCCAGGATGTGTGTGAGTGTGTGCCCAGGCACCACGGAGCCACAACAGGGCCACGGCTGCAGGGCAGTGGCTGCTGGCTCGTCTGAAAGCCAACGTTGAGCTGATGCTCTCAAGCATCCTCCGTAGCCAGACCCTCGTCCAACCTCCCAGCCCCCCAGGGATGGAGCAGGATCTCCCCAGGGCTATTTTATGCCAGATGAGGGTTTTTCCAGCTGGGTGCTGCTGGGTGTCATTGGCAGCCTGGTGATGTCCCCACAACTGAGAGCATCGCTCAGTCTCCTCCCCAGCTGAGGCATGAAGACAGCCAGGCTCCTTGCCTGAATGGACAGCAGGGCTGGACTGCTCTCTTTGGGAAACACCTTGATCAGTGCATCTAAAAGCATCCCAGGAATTCAACTGTGTCCCTTTGCACCAGGAAGACAGGGGACCAGTCCTTCCTTGCACTGGTGCAACAGGAGGAGGTGACAGCACAACACAGAAGGCTCCTCTCTTCCCAGCACAAAGCAATGTCTCCTGGGGTCACCCAGAGGACCAAAACTAGAAGGAACCCAAATATCTCCAAGGATGGGTCTTAGGCTGAGTAGCAACATCCTCCACCCCAGGACCACCCCTCACTCTCCCAGCCCCAGGGCCCCGAGGGGACAGGAAGGGGATGGGAGAGGACATACGGTTCGACTTTGTTGGAGAAGCGGCGCCGCAGCATCATGACCAGCGTGCCGAGGAGCAGGACGGTGGTGCACATGGCGCTTCCTCCATCACCACGCAGCGCCGCCAGCCCCTCGTGTCCCTCCAAGAGGCACCGCTTGGCCTGGGGCTGTCACCCGTGCCAGGCTGGCCCGTCACCCCGGCTGGCTGGGCACCTCTCCCCAGCAGCCACCTGAAGGCTCTCAGGGCTTGGTTTTAGGAGGATTTAGGGCAGGATCAGATATAATTAAGGGACAACAAATGAGGACGCTTCCCTCTGACCTTCGGACGGGAGGGAGCCAAGTGGCTGGTCTGTGAGCCTTAAGAACTTAATTGGTTTTGACGTGTGTTGCTCCCACCTCAGCTGGCCTCCAGCCCCACTCCTCGGCCAGGTGGGCACTGAGGATGACTTGTGATGGAGCAAACCCATTCCCACCCCATGGCACCCCTAGCCTGTCTTTTTGCCCCCACCAGCTCCATCATCACCAGGGCTGTGTGCTCCCCTCTGCTCCCCACCTTCTTGTGTGCCTCCCTCCCCTCTCTGCCCACCTTCTCCGGGCTCCTGCTTTTCCTTCCAGCTCCTGTAACCCTCCTCCTGCCAGACCTGCCTCAGCCTGCTCCCCCCTTCCCGGCTCCAGTAATCTGACAGGCTCAGACCTGCCTGTAATTCTCCATGGACTCATCTCAGCCAGCTGATCCTGAGACCTCATCTGCATCCTCCCCTCACCCAGGCTGGGTTTGCCTCCTCCTCCTCCCCGCTCTCCCATCACTCAGCAGCACGCACACCTCTCCCCGGGGCACAGCTCCAGCCCCACAGCCTGCCCCCGTACCTTTGTGCCCCTTTCCAGTGTCTCACCAGGGAAGCCTTTCCCTCCCCTGCAAGTTCCTTAGATGCACACACAGATGGTGAAGTGTCTTCACACACTTTGTCCCAGCTCAGCCCTTTGCAATGCAAAATATGTCTTCTGGAGTCGAGTGACTCTGTGGGTTTGGGTAGGAAAACAAATGGGAGAGAAACCTCTGGAAGAGAGAGGGCAAGGGGAACACAGCCGTGTGTGTGCACATGGATGCCCAGGAACACACACAAGGAGGATTTAGTGATTCATGAAGGTTCTGACCCAGAGAAGAACCCCAGAGCAGGCAGAGAGCAGCAGGTTCGGGCTCCCCAGGCACCCACAGATCAGGGCTCCCTTGGGGATTTGCCCCCAGGTGGGGTTTTGCCATGAGGGACCACAGGTGAACACCTTCCAGTGTCCACCCCCTAAGCACTGCCTGCCCCACATGATACTACAGCGGTGGGGTCTGAGCGGTGGAGACCCCCAGGGGTCTAACGTTGGTGCTCACCAAAGGGAGGTGTCACCAAAGCAGCCTAGATAGGTTGAGGTTCAATGCCTGATTGAGTCTGAAATGGAAAACGAAGCCGAGCTTTCCAGGAAGCCTGGTTTTTCATCATCATCCAGCTGGGGCCAGAGATGCCCACCAACTCCAGCCACGGCAGGGGCCTGGAACAGTTGTGGTTAATCCATTCTTGGTGAACATACACCTCTCAAAATGCTCCAAACCCTAAAACCAGCAGTCACGAGCTGTTCCAAATGTTGGTTGAACCAAATCCCTCTAAACTTGTCCAGTCCCTGTCCCTGAATTTGGGGGCTGGCTGGGGGCAGAGGGGACAGATCCGGCCTCTCTGCTGGCACCAGGGAAGCCTTCGGGAAAGTGGTGGAAGAAACATCTCAAGCATCTACTGCAGCCAGATGGAAACGAGAGTGAATAATTTCTTCTGGAGTGGAAGCCAGGCCAGAGGGTGCGGAGCTGCCTTACGCAAGGCACCGGGGAGCGTGTGGGGTGGCTGAGCCTGATGTCCTGGCTGGCCACGCTGGAGCACGCTGGGCTCCCAGGAGCATGTTTCGGTATGATGAGAACTCATTGAAGCCAAATAAACAGCGGCTGCTGGCTGAGCTGGAGCCCAAGAGGCTGGAAGAGCCTTCTCCTCCCTGGAAAGAGGCAGAGTGGCTTTCGTAATCCCTGGGAGCTCATCGCTGCATCCCCTCGCTGAGACCCAGCCAGGCTGGCACTGGGAAGGTCCCTGCTCTCGTGCCCCAGATGCCATCTGAGGTCCTGAGAAAGCAGCTGCAGGAGCTTGATCCTTCATGGGCTTGTTTATAACTGTTACGGTCCTCCATAACCAAAGAGAGGACCATAACTTGGGCCCCACCATGATCCCACCCTGGGTGCTCTGGGGGTGCCAAAGGGAGCCTGGTGCAGGGGGCAATGCCGAAAAGCCTGTCCCTCCACTCCATTGACATTGGGTGACCTCACTGGCCAAAACTCGCCCCACGTGAGAGCATATGGCTCCCAAACACTCTTGATTGACGCCGGGAGATGCTGGGTTCAAAGGCAAGGTAATGTGAGCAGATTAGTTAATGCTTCTTGCCCTAGCTCTTGAGAGCAGGGCTGGAATGGCAAGGCAGACTTAATGGGTTTTGAAGGCTTTTCTTTTTAAGATATGAATCAATGAAGCTGTACGTGGAGCACGGATAATGTGATCGGAATAAGAAACAGGGCTTGTCTTTGAACCGGAGCAAGGTCCCTGACGGTGTTTACTTCATGTCCTGGCACCAAATGCAAGATGACATGAATATATTAGCTTGCTGGCTTTCCTGAGCAACTCCTGCCACGCTCAGACCAGCTTCAGGAAGGAAAAGAGCAGCGAAGAGAATCTGTTTGGAAGTTTCGACTTGTTTCCCAATAACCCTGTCATCCTCACTTATGGCTGAAGGGTCTGGCCGTGACAGGGGCTGTGCTCTCAGGGGGGTGGCCAGTTCCTGCCGGTGGCAGAGCTCAGCACGGAGGGTGAAGGGGAAGGTGGTGACACCGGAGGCCGGTCAGGGACTGAGGAAGTTTAGCAGCTGGCTGATGCCTTGCCTGTGCAGCCCCATGGTGCTGGATCTGTCATCTGCTTCCTGAGTGAGCACCTCTTGCTTCATCCCTCCCAGTTGCATCACAAGGTTTCAGTTTCCTCAAATCCCAGGGTGGGACTAGGGTTTTTTGCAATCGTTCCCAGGCTGAGACCAGGTTGGTCTGGGTGGAAAGCTCTCTCCTGGGCTGTCTCAGCACCTTCTTGCCCTGCCCTGCCCTGCCTGTGAGCACCGGGCAGCACCTCCCAGGGCCCCTCTCTGCTTCCTTTTGTTCCCTTGGATTTCCTAATCCTTGGTTGTTTTTTTTTTTGGATGGTGTGGGCTGGTAGGGATTTTTGTGGGAGGGAGGTGGAAAGCTGACACAAGGTTGTTTGAGAAGGTCACGGGGAGTCTGTGCTGTCCCCATCTCACCCAACCGCCTCCCCTCTGCCCGCTGCTGCCGAGGGTCCTGCCTGGGTGTCTTCATCCTGTGGTTCCTTCCCGGGCATCACCCGGGTACTACCGCTGTCCCAGTCCCCAAAGCAGCATCCAGCTCCCACGTATAGGGGTGGCGAGCTGGAAATCGGGGTAGTCCCAGGGGTTGGAGTCCCCTCTTGGAGCTGGGGGCTCAGGGCAGGGACCCACTGGGGGGATTTGCTTTGGTGGCATCGCAGATCTTGGTCTCCACACAGAACTGTGTCTGTTGGACTTTGAGCCCAGGGCAGACAAAGCCTATTTCCATGTAAAAGGGAGAGCCTGGGCTGGTTTGGTTTCTACACATTCCACACCAGCCCCGGCAGCACCGCCTGAGGTCTGGTTTCAATCAGAGGAGGAATGTCTGCCCCTGGCTCCGCACTGCTCAACCTGGGTTTCACTTCCCTGGCCAAGGGGGGACAGCAGCTCCCCACGCTGTCACCTCCCTGGCCCAGCACTTCCCAGTCATATTGAGTACATGGAGCTGGGGGAATCCCATTTTCCCAAAAATACTGGTCTTTCCAAGTAAATCAGTGACTGCGTGCCAGCAATGTGGACAACAATGGATTAAATCGGGGGTCCCACAACATCCAACACCCCCGTGTGATGGAGATGCAGGCAGTGACGTGACCCCAGCTGGATCTGGGGGGGGAAATCTGTTGGCTGTAGCCCCTTTTAGCCCCCTGGCAGGTTGTCTTCCAGCCTGTTCCCACAGTGACAGCTCTCAGGCCACAGGCGGAGATGGAGCATCGGGATTGTGCACGGGTCTCCTGGGATCAGAGAAGCTGGGGGAAGGAAACCTGCACTAAGTACAAAGCATTTATACAGGATTTAAGCTAAATCCTTCTCTCCCCGGGTAGCAGGCACTGCAAAACCTTTTTCTAAAGTCTTGTTATTCCTTTTCAGGCCAGGATTTTGCAGTTGGCAGCAGGGCTGGATTAGGAAGGAGGAGAGAGAGGGGTTGCACACTGGGGGCGATGCTGGGTGAGCCAGGCTGGCAACCAGGGGCTTCCCTTCAGCAACCTTCAGGGTGACAAGTCCAACATCTCCAGGTGAGACAGTGCAGCAGCTCAGGGTGGTTCTGGGAGGAGGATGAAGGAGGGACACCCAGTCTGGCACACACATGTGTACTGCAAGAACCCTCGGCCACATCAGTGGGAGCAAAAATAACAACGAGCCCTATCAGCATCTTCCACCCCAAACCCTGTCCAGCTCAGAGGGAAAAGAGGAAGAGTCAAGGCTGCTTTTCTGGATCCTTTGGGCTTTGCTGCACCAAAACCTTCAGCCTTATTTCACCGAAAATTTCAGGACTGCTCCTGAGGTTGGTGTCTTGAGGGTCTGGAGGAGGCCTCCTTGCTGGACTCCCAGCATCACACCAGCACCAAGGGCTTGGGGCAGCTCCTTCCCAGAGCAATCCCCAAGGGAGCAGAGTCTCTTCCTGAGGCCACCCCAACTAACAGTGTTTGTCAGAGAGTCTCAGGGAGCTGATTTCGCAGGGGACACAAGAAGTCACCCTTTTTATTCCAGGAACCAAATAGCAAGGCTATTCCCACACACAAGGGAAGGTGAACTCAGCCTTGAGGGTCTGGATTTAGGGGTTCCACCTTCACCCCAGAGACAGTGGAGGAGTCAAGGGTGGGGATCTGCCATCATCCACATCCCACACGCCATGGAGCTGAAGTCTTGAGTTTTTTTGCCTTCACCTCCCACTCGAGGATCGAGAGCCAAGTACATTTCTCATTGCACCCAGCGCACGGGGAGGAGGAGAGGCGATGTGGGAGGGCACGGGGGGAGTGGGAGAAGCCATCAGCAGTGGGGTATAGACCCTGCAGGAACGTGGAGGAGAGGTTCCAAGGGCCTGGAAACCCATCCTCACCCCCTGTGGCCATGCAAACAGAGACACTTGATCTCTTCCTGCTGTAGAGAAGCTGCAGGAAGATCAGGCTTGGGCTCAACAGGGACAGCAGAGGGTTGGCACCATGGTGACACTCCGCTGTGGGGATGGCTCCAAGGGAAGGGGGTGGAAAGCAGGAGATGCTGGACTGGAGAGGGGAGAGGAATAAGGGCGTTGGAATGAATTGGGAACTAAGAGAGATGGAGTGATTTCTTCCATACAGATTACCCAGGCCCATCCCATCTCAGCCTTCATGCCCGCCATGGGGACCATATGCTCTGTCCCCGTGGTCCTGGGCCACCCCGCCATGTCAGCGGGCAGGGTGCTGAGCTCCCCTCTGGGACAGCAGGCAGCAAACACAGGCAGTTTGGGCTGGGTGGGGGGAGCAAATGCCACCACAACCTCCAGGACTGCCACCTCCCTCCACACAACACCATGCACTGAAGGGATGGGGAGTCACCCAAGTCACTACAGGAGCATACAGACCAGCAGGGCATCACAAGGCAATGCCACCTGCCTGCCAGTGCCATCCCCAGCTGGGATTTCACAGCAATGGTGCCAACACAGCCTCTTTCTCCTCTGGAACACGTCGCCTCCTAACCCCAACCCTCGAGAGCAATAGTCATGGGAAACCATGGAAACAGGCGGCTGGCATGTGAGAGCATGTGCCTGCACTCCTGCCCCTGATTTATGTCCCACATCTGGGATGAGACATGGAAGTTCAGGGCTGTTGGGGTTCGTTTGGGATTTCGAGGCAGTAGAGCATCGACGCCGCTTCGCTCCCCATCTTCTTTTTGCAGAATGGGATGGCACATGGGAACGGGGCTGGGCTGCTGCCAGGGCTGGATGTGGTGGCCCCAAAAGGGCAGAATCCTTGAAAAGGCTGGGGAGTTCCTCACTTACTTTTCTAATATTTTCTAATATTCTAGTATTTCTAAATGGAAACTCTTGAGTCAAGACCCTTTGACTCCCAGTGCCGGGGAGCGAGGTGAAGCTCCCGTGGCATCCGAACTCACCATGTAACCAGGTACCAGACTCTGAGCCCAGCACACAAGGTATGAAAACTTTCAAGAATCCTCCTCTTTAAACACACGGCAAGTAATAACCTTACCAAGCTTTCATACTTGTCAGAATTTGAGGGTTTTTTCCCCCTTTTTAAAAGCACTAGTGCTGCATTGCAGTTTTGCTCTGGTTTTAAGCTGGGTCTAAGCTCAGCACCTCCTCTTCTGTTCTTCAGGAAGGGCAATGGGCTTGGCTGTGCCATCCTGGGTCCAGAGGGGTTTCTCTGCTGCGTGGTGGCCACCTGGGGACATTAGTAGTTAATATTTGAGCTCGGGCTAATCCCAGTGGCTAATGGATAGCAGGAAAACTCCAAACTTTAAGCTGGCTGGTGAAAATCTTGGAAGCCAATGATGGTGTTACTGGATGGTTTGGAAGTCAATGGTGGTGTTATCGGGGAGCTGCTGGGCTCCTGACCTCTGACTGGGCAGGGTTGGCCACGCTGCTGTGTTTGCATTCTGGTGGGTTTGGCAGCTCCCAGGTGAGATGGAATTTGCGTCCCTGAGGCCAGGAGTTCATGGATACGTGGGATTCCTGGTCTATCCCACCACAAATTGGGTGGGGGACCCACAATGGGGGTGAGCAGCGTCCTCTCCGCCAGCTCTCGTTAAATCTGCAAGAATAAATTTGCTGACACCGTGGGTCTGGCTGCTGCTCACTGAGGTTTTGAGGAGAAATACAGCTTTTTTATTTGCAGATCTGCAATAACAAAGCTCCAGCCCCCAAAGGGGCTCAGCTGCCCTCCAACCCCTGCCTGCCCGGGTATCAGCGCTGCACCCTCAGCCCGTCCATCCGTCCGTCTGTCTGTTTGTCTTCCCTGCCGGGGTGCGGGAGGCGGCTGTGCACACCAGGCTGCTTCTCTTGTCTCTCATCCCCCTCTGGGGGATTGTCGGTTATTACAAGTCTCTGGAGTATTTTCCTTCTCTCTGTGCAAATGGACTGAGCTGGGGGTTTAATATGCCGGATTGTCAGGGAGCTGGAAATGGCATTTGGGTAAAAAACAACCCAAAAGCACACACACGAAGGCAGCAGGAAGCCTGGCGTGGAGGTGTTCCTGCACTCCTCATCCCTGCCAAGACCTTACCAGGGACAATGCAATCACAGAACCACGAGAATGTATTCATTTTGTGAGTGCCTTAACTCTGGATACCTTTACAATCGGGTCCTGCCACAAGAAGGGAGAGCAAATTATCATCATTAGAAAAGTCCCCTTGGGACAAAGCATGACCATTTTGGGTGGCAGAGAGATGCTGGTGGTGGGGATACCTCACGCTCCCCTCTTGTCCCCACTCTCCGTGCAGCCCAAGAATCAGAGGTAAGCAAGGGTCTGTCCTTCAAAACACAAAATAGGGGGGTGCAAGGGGGAGAGCAGAGGCAGAGCTCGGCACACCCAGCGGTTGGGATAACTTTAACTCAGCACTTTGGGTTCTGATTTTCCTCTGAGCTGTTTACAAGGGCTGGGAAAAAAAAAAAAAAACTTCCAGCCTTACCTCCCCCCCCCCCCTCTTCCCTCCTCCCAGCACCGTCCTGATGTTGCCCAGAACATCTCCCTCATCCCTCCCTTTCGGGGAGGAAAAAAAAAAAGGGAAGGAGGGAGGAGTGGGAGAGAGGAGGAGAGAAGGAGAAAGTGAGCTCACGTTCACACATTGCTAAAGAGGCTGGTCTTGCAATGCCTTTGAATATTTTACTTTTAGGCAGTTCCCCATCAGTCAGCCACACACATCCAAGCCGAGCTGAAGCTCACTACAGCCATGGACAGCACTAGGAGAGCTGAAATCTAATCGCATGCATCATACCTCCAGGAGATTTTTTTAAATTACATATATAAACCCCCCGACAGGCAGCCGCGCTCGCACACACACACACACACACACACACACATATACATCCGCACGGCCGCTGAGCAAACACCTTGTCTCTCCTCACAGGATATACCCGCTCACACACATCTCTCTTTATCTCCTCCTGGCTTCCCGGAGGATCGTGCCGGCTGTTTTTCATGGAGAAAGTCCAGGGAGAAATGGAGATTGAGAGATGGGAAAGAAGCGAAGAGATTTCAGACGCCGAAAAAAAGGTTATTCAAGAGACATGGAGCAGAGTATATGCAAACTGCGAGGACGTTGGGGTCTCCATACTCATCAGGTATTTAAAAAAAAAAAAAAAGCAGCAAATCCAACTAAATCTCTTTATAGCTGAGAAAGAGGCAGAACAATATATATAACTGAACTGAGATGAATGACAGCGAGTGGGGAGCTGGCTGGGTGTATTTGCTGGCTGGGAGCAGGGAGGGTTTCACAGCACTCCTCTGATTTCCACACCTTTGAGCCGGAAGGGGGGTCGGGGGGGGCAGCGGGGGGGAGCCTCACAGGGGACTTTGGGGGAAGCTGCATCCCTCACAAAGGTCACCTTAGCCCGCGGGGAGGCCGGGGAGGTGGCGGGGGGAGCATTGCTGGGCTTTGCTCACCGGGCTCGGGTGGGTTGGGGGGGTATTTTTTTTAAACACAAACACCCCCCCCACACCCCCCCAGTTAGCTGCGTGTGGATGGCACCAGTACGTCGCAGGCTGGCGGGTGAAATAATGCAAGTTGGGAGCCAAGATAAAACCCAAGCAGGTGTGTCTCCGAGGGCACCATCTGTCCCTCCGGCGGCAGCGTCGGCGGGAAGGAGAGCGCTGAAGTTGGTGGCACAAGGAGGGGGGGAGACACTGGGGGGCACAGGCAGGAGAGGGGGGCAGTGGAAGTGGGGGGGACACACACAGGAGCCAGCCCCCCTGGGAGCGGGGCGCGGAGCATCGCCCGATGGTGTGGGGCTGCATGGGGGAGAGGGGCAGCCCCGTGTCTGCACCTGACAGCAAAAATGGGGGAGATGCTCCTGAGGTGGGTGGGTTTTCTTTGCATGGTCTGGGGGTGTCACCCGTGTCTGGGTACCCAGGGAAAGCACCAAGCAGGATTCCCACGGACACTGGGAGTTTGGGGGACCAGTGGGGTGCAGCACCAGCAGGCCATTTCCCTTAATTAAGAGGGGGAGGACGGGCAGGGCAAGGAGAGGGGCAGGTGAGGTGCCCGCACTGACCACAAATAGCAAAGATGCTCTTGGAAGAGACAAACTCCCCCCACCCATCCCAGGCACCAGCAACATGGGGGTCTCCCTGCTCAGGGCTCAGCCCCAGGCACCCCAATAGGAGACAGGAGACCTGGATGTGTCTTTCTGCTTTTGCTCCTGCAGCAGGAGACCACGGGTGCTCAGAGAACCCCTTGGATGGATGTGCTGTTTATTAATAACCATCCAAAAGTTTTCCAAGAGCTAATGGCCCAATTCCATGGGATGTCAGAGAGCAGAGGCTCTCCGGACGTGCTGGTGAGCGGAGCTGGTTACCCTCCAGGCTCACTCCCAGTGCTGCAACGGGATTTTCCTAGCAAGACCCCTGCACAGAGAATCCAAACTGACATTTGAGTCCCCTCTGTCCCTTCTCAAACATCCCCTTCTCTCGGAGCCAGCTGATGGCCAAGCCCATTCCTCCATGGAGCCATGGAGCCAACCGGGGTGGCCAGGAGGGGTGACAGCCCTGTGGGCTGGGGATGCCAAACCCACCCGGGCTGGGTGGCTGGGGGATGCCAAATTCCTCTCCCCTGAGCATTGGCACAGGGTTTGGCCAGTAGCTGAGCATGGCCAGGTTGTTGTCTGGCACCCAGGTCACGCCGTGGTCCCATCCACAAGCACAGCCGGGTGCCCCCTTGTCCACGAGCCACAGGGAGGGTGCCCACGGCCAGCACCAAGGGACTTGTGGCAATGTTGGGGGGGATTCACCCAGGGCAGCTTGTTGCTTTTTGGTGTCCCTGCGTGCAGTTGCAGGGTTTGGAGCAAGGGACAAGGGACAGCAAGTTGTGGCAGCAGGGACCATGTGGCCAAGCTCTGGTCCCGACTCAAACTTTCCCAGTAGAAGTTTCTGGTCCAGTTTTTGGGTTGGTTTTTTTTTTTTCCAGGAAGAGTTGTGGCAGTGAGGGGTTTCCCTCCACTGTCCCAAAAAGGCAGGACTAAGCCTGCACCTAAGGTGGCCCTGGGCTCCTTGGGAGCCTTTGCATGCTTGGCCACGCCATGTGCCCTGGCACATCCTAGCCAAACCCACCACCCTCTCCCTCCACCAGAGCTTCCCTGGGATGCTTCAAGTGAGCTCTGGATTTTCGGTGCAGGGGACGAAGGGGAAATTCAGGAGAGCTACCATCCACCTCCATCCCCATGCTGTGCCACCCGTGGCTGAGCTGTCCCCCCCCAACTCAGCAGCAAACCCCAAAGGGAGGGCTTTGTGCTGCTGCCCCAAGACCCTCTCCCCGCTGTGAGCTCCGACGAGCTCCCCCTGAGCTCCTGGGGGAAACTGGCTAAAGCAGGGCAGCCCTGGCCAGGGTTGGGAGAGCACGGGTGGCTGCTGCTCTCCTGGCTGCCTTTCCTGGCTGGCATCAGCCACTGGGAGAAGTGGGTCATGCGTGGAGGCCGCCGGGAGCCCGGGCAGCACAGGCAGGCAGCAGCTGTTTCCCAAGACATGATTCAGCAGCTCCAGAGGTTGAGGATGAGGAGGGGGCGGTGGGCGGCGTGAGCTGACCTGCCCAGCCTTCTTTTGCCAGCATCCCAGCTTTACCAGTACGGGGCTGGTGCTGCTCATCGCCCTGCTGGGGAAACTGAGGCAGAAAGTGGTGTGGACAAGTGGCTGGGGAGAGGGAAGGGGTATACACGGCTGTGAGCCCCACTTTGGTGCAACCCCACTGTGCAGACCAGTAAAATCGGGAAAATCTGTTTGCAGCCACATTTTTGTTGTCGGGGTTGTGACTGGGGAGAGCCTGTGTCTGATGGCAGAGGGTCTCTCTGTGCTTGGCTGCTTCATCCTGCTCCATCCCTTTGGAGTTGCTGAGGGCAGGGAATGACTTTTTCCCAGGTGGGAAGGGCTGGGGGCTTGCAGCAGGTCCGGACATAATGGGTTGAAATTAATTTGGGGCTCAATTCTGTGCCCCGAGGGCAGAGGCAGTGATGCCAATCTAAAAGGCAGCCATGGGGAGGGGGGCACTGCCAGCATCCCACAAGAGCTCAGTCCAGCTCCATCTGCCTCTCTTTCAGCCCCTGCCCTGCCACCTCCTCCTCCTCCTCTACCCCCAGCCTGTCTGTGCTTTGCAGATGGGGAAACTGAGGCACAGAGCTGGGCATCAGGTTCCCAGCCCTCCTCGCCACTGCTGGAGCTTGAAGCCCCTGCCAGCAGCACCAGTGGGGTCCTGATCTCACAGGGCTCCCAGGGGACATAAACACCAATAATGGGGACTTCTGGCTGAGCAGCCAGCGGATCATGGGAATCTGTGCTGTGTGGTTAAAACTATGTCACTAATTGACAATTTCCTCGGTGGGGGAGCCTCACACCGGAGGAAGCACAGTCTCCTCGCCACGCTCATCTTCCTCCTCCAGAGCTCGGGGGCCTCTGCGGGCTCCATCTCACAGCAGCCACCTTAACCCTTGCTGGAGCTGGAGCTGGAGCTGGAGCTGGATCCTCAACCTACAATTTTGGGGTCATGTGTCTCATCTGTGTGTCTCCCAAGCGGGCACATCG
Organism: Scolopax mira; assembly: GCA_004320125.1. Taxonomy (NCBI): domain Eukaryota; kingdom Metazoa; phylum Chordata; class Aves; order Charadriiformes; family Scolopacidae; genus Scolopax; species Scolopax mira. Next base: position 2,281 of record BJBW01001776.1, on the reverse strand, counting down.
TCCAGCACGACTGGGGTAACTGGGCTGCACCTCACCCTTAGCCTCCCCATGTCTCCAGGCTCGTTGACGTGCCTCAGTTTCCCCATCTGCAATTTAGGAATCGGTACTTTTTGAAAATCACCCCTCACTAGAGCGCTCCCAGGCGTGCGGGGAGACCAGGGCAGCCTTCAGCAGCTCTGCCATCTGCTAATTAGCCCTTGCTAATTAGCCATTGCTCCCCAAGCACCCCCCTTTCTCCAACGCCTTCGCAATGGTTTATTGCCAACACATCACTCTCCAAGACTGTGCTGGGGGGTGCCAGCATTCTGGGGGGTGCCAACATTCTGGGGGTGCTCAGCCCTCCCCGCTGCCCACCCTCCGTGGCACACAGGGGCCCAAAGCACCCGGGGAAAGAGGGGCAAGCATCAGTGGGGCATCGGGGACATCACTCCTTTGCAGACCCCGACTAAGCCTGGGACACCAGGGCCGGAACCCCAGCCTGTCCCCACCATCACGTGCCTTCGCTCCCACACCCACACACACGCTCGGATGTGGAACTATAAAACTTTACAGATCCCATTGGGGAATAAAACCCAGGGATAATTTCTGTTTGCTCCGAGGCAAATCCTCACCACATGGGAACGCTGCGCCAGGCAACAACCTGCCACGGCCACCACAGGCTGTGCCACGGCCACCACAGGCTGTGCCACGGCCACCGGGTTTCTCCACCACCGTTCCCTCCATCTCCAGAGCCACCAGCTTTCCAAATTCCCAAAGGTATTACCTTCTCTGTCACTCCTGATGGGCTCTTGCTCTCTCAGGAGGTGTAGGAGGGGAAGCGAAAGGGTTGCCAATGCAGAGTCAGGGCCCTGGATTTCGGCAGCTGCTTAGTCTGAGCTAACACACCTGGATTCAGACAGTTTGCAGAGAGCTTTGAAATACAAAAGCACTCCTTGGATGCCAGACGTTATTGTAAGTTTCAGGTTAAAATAGCAAAAAGCCTGAGTAATGAGCCTGGCAAAGCAGAAAACCCTTTTTTTTTTTTCTCAACTGAACCTAAAAATAATGGGTTGAATCCACTCAAAAATGACATTTAAAGAAATGATTTTGCAGCTACCCCCAAAGCCAATGTTTTTCATGGAGGTGTCCATAGGGAAGGGGCTGCCTAAAGGCAAATTTCAGAGCAAAGCTGCTCGGAAAGATCCCCCTGTTGCAATATCTCACTTTGAATGGGGCCCAATGAAAAGACCGACCTTATGTGTGGGGACAGCCCTGTCCCTTGGCTTGTCACACGCTCGTGAATCATTGTGGTCAAGCTGGAGAGATGTTTTTCTGGAGAAACCAAGAGCAGCAGGGCTCTGTGCTGCTGCTGAGGACACGCACAATGGACATTTTCCAAAACAACAGCCCCCTCCGTGAGCGGAGAAAGGGGCGAGTGTGGGATTAACAAACTCTGTCTGGAAACAGCCCCTTTTTTTAGGACATTTTCTCTCCAATCACAGCACCTGGGACCAGCCCTTTTGGCTGCTTCATGGCCAAGGTGGCTGTGCAGGGATGCCCTTGGCACATCCTGCACCAGTCACAGCCTCAGGGCTGCCAGCAGTTCTCAGGGTGACCCAAGAAAAGCCTTTCCCATGTCCCCTGTCCCAGGGCTGCCCTTGCATCCCTTCCAAACTAGAAAGGTCCCACTCGACACCCTGAGACCTGCAAGGACATCCCTGGCCAAGGGAAGCAAAGGCACAGGGGAGCTCAAAGGCTGTCCCCGGATGGTTTCCCTGGCTGTGCCTGAGGACATCCTGGATGTGTTGGTACCAGCCCTGAAAATCCCTCCCCCGGCACAGGAGGCGAGGGCCAAATCTTCACTCTGCTAATTGCCTGTGTTAATGAGGCTGCAGCAGCGGAGCGGGGCTGTAGCTCTGAACGTGGCTCGGTGAGCGCCCGTCTGCAGAGTTTCAGTGCTCATTAATGGCAGGGAAATGTCAGGAGAGCCCTCAGAGGGCTGGCAGGCACCGAGCCCGGCCGGGGAACGGGGAGTCCTGGCCACCTGGCAATCCTGCCAGAGCTCAGCACCGGGGTGAGCTTGGTGATGGGTAACGCCGAGCTGGGGTGGCTGGAAATGGTGCCTTGGAGAGAGAGAGGTGGTGGTGGGCACCAGGAAATGGTGGCAGATTCCTGATTTTGCTGGATAGATGGTGGGCACCAGCACAGGCACCACCTCCTTGTGACTCTGGGTTACCCCATCAGAAATGGTCTGAAGTTGAGGTAGGGGAGGTTTAGATTAGATATTGGGAAGAATTACTTT
>BJBW01001775.1:0-12736 GCA_004320125.1 Scolopax mira | reverse complement strand
CTTCTTTGGAGATTTTCCAGACCCGCCTGGATGCAGTCCTGAGTAACATGCTCTAGCTCTAGGCAATCCTGCTTCAGCAGGGGAGTTGGACTAGATGATCTCTATGGTCCCTTCCAACTCTAAAAAATTCAGTGAAATTCAGTCCTGGGAGAAAATTCGCTTCCCCTGAGTGTCCAGTGAGACCCTAAATGCACAGGCTCACTATGCCTGTTACACAGGCAATTTAAAAATGAAGGGAAACAGTATTGCTTTGCTTTGAATGTAGCCTCTTTCAGTTTTTCTTACTGTATTTCACAACCAAAATGCAGCCTCTGTACAAGTTGTGGACTATATATTAGTGACGAAGAGACTACATATTAGTGCACAGAGTTATGTGCACCATATCTCTGTGCACACACTCTAAAGAGCTGGAGCAGCAGAGAAGGAAGAAACTCTGGAGCACCTCAGCCCCACCTTGTCCCTGGATTTGGACCCCAGCCAGCTCCCACATGCCAAGGAGAGGGTTTCTGCTGAAACCATGCCATGTGACGTACTTTCTGGCTCCATTTTTTTTCTGCAAATAATTTGCTTCAGCCTGACAGCATGCCTAACAGCACTTTGGGCTTGTGTCTTAAGTTTAACACCATACTTTTGTAAATACATTCAGTGTCATAATGTGATAAAATAGCAGAGACATACTATATCTTTCTCTCTTTGCAACTGCATCTCATAGAATCATAGAATCATAGATTTAGAGGTTAGAGTTGTAAGAGACCTTAAAGAGCATCGAGTTCCTACCCCCCCTGCCATGGGCAGGAAGACCTCCCACCAGACCATGTTGCTCCAAGCCCCATCCAGCCTGGCCTTGAACACTTCCAGGCATGGGGCATCCACAGCTTCTCTGGGCAACCTGTTCCGGTGCCTCATAGTAAAGGATTTCTTTCCAGCATCTAATCTAAATCTCTCCTCTTTAGGTTTAAAAACATTACCCCTCCCTGTTAAAGAATCCCTCCCCATCTCTTTTGTAAGACTCCCTTTAAGAACTGGAAGGCTGTTATAAGGTCTCCCTGGAGCCTTCTCCAGGATGAACAACCCAAACTCTTTTAGCCTGTCCTCATAGGAGTGGTGCTCCAGCCCTCTGATCATTTTTGTGGCTCTCCGCTAGACCCATTCCAATAGGTTCATGCACTTCCTGTCCTGAGGAATCCAGAGCTGGATGCAGTGCTCCTCGTGGGGTCTCATGAGAGCAGAGTAGAGGGGCAGAATCACCTCCCTTGACCTGCTGGCCACACTTATTTTGATGCAGACCAGGATGCAGTTGACTTTCTGGGCTGCCAGCATGCATTGCTGGCTCACGTCAACCTTCTCATCCACAAACACTCCCAAGTCCTTCTCCTCAGGACTCCAGAGAGTGCCGGAGAGCACTCTCTCCAGCCATTCTCTGCCCAACCTGTATTTGTGCCTGGGATTACCATGTCCCAGGTGCAGGACTTTGCACTTGGTTGAACTTCATGAAGTTTGCACAGGCCCACCTCTCAAGCCTGTCCAGGTCCCTCTGGATGGCATCCCTTTCCTCCAGAATGTCAACCGTGCCACATAGCTCAGTGTCATCAACAAACTTGCTGAGGGTGCACTCCATCCCACTGCCCATGTCTCCGACAAAGATATTAAACAACACTTGTTGCAGCACTGACCCTTGAGGAACACCACTTCTCCAAGGCTGTCCGTTGGACACTGAGCTGTTGACAGCTGCCCCTTGAGTGTGACTAGCCAGCCAGTTCCTTATCCTTATTTGTAGAATTACTGGGAATCTGTTCATCTGAAGAACACCTATCCTGGAAAATAGTATAGTGTCAGTGTTGGCTGTCGACCTGGAAAAACTAGCGCAGCACAGAGAAAGCATGACCCCTTTTCAGTTCCAATCAGCATGGGAAACTTGCAAGGACTTATGAGGCTGTCCAGAAGTCCTTGTGTACCTTAAAGCAACGTCTCCAAAATTTGAAGAAGACTTACAAGACTGAGAGACTCTCTGCCTTTGCTACTGTGTTCAGCTGTGGAGTTCCCTTTCCTGGGCTGAAGGCCATGTGCAGTGGCAAGTTGGGCTTTGCAATGGCAGTTGCACTTAGCACAGAGACTCTCAGCGGATGAAACTCATCTTTTGTGGAGGTCTCTCCTTAACCCCCTCTTTAAATCTCCCAGAACAGAGTTGAGTGGGAATTTAGCAGTGCTTAGAGTGCGGTGGGAATTTTGCTCATTAAGACCAAGTCCAGGCCACATGCCATGGTGGGCAGGGGCACATTGAGCAGCCTGAAGTGTGTTATTACAGGATCTGGGCAGCCCCAGGGACTTAACATACTCGGCTCTGTCCTTCAGTGGTAATATTGCCTACGAGATGAAAAATTTGAAATAGGCAGGAGCTTTTAAAGGGTAAAAAGTTATTTTAAATATACAGTGTTTGCTAAACTATTTAAGGATCTAAGCTATTCTGATATATGTGGCATGACCAAGCAAGGAACTAAAGCCTGTGTTTAAGCATGCAAGCACTCTAATCAACTTCCTATTACATGCTTAGAATTGAGTCTTGTTATGAAATGCTTTCCTCAATTCATGCTCTTAACTGAAAGCCTATCCCTACACTGCTGAATCACATGCAAGTCATTTAATTCAGATTGAGCTTCATATCAGCAAGGTTTAAGTCTGTGATATTCATTTGGATAGTAACTATTTTCTTCAATAGATGTTTTAATTACAAAAACTTTCTGCTTTATTATGTGAAAGGCGTAAACAGCATGCTATTTGGTTAATAGTAATGGCAAAAATATTTAGGGGTTTAAAAGAGGTGGAGAGAATTACTCTGAACACTACACTTTTTGAAGTGAATTCCAGATAAGAAAGTTAAAATTGTTACTAAAACAATAAAATTCAGGGCTGTTTCTATGTTAAAATCCTTGAAGTAACTTTATTTTATTTATTTATTTTTTAAATCTTCAGTAATTCATTTTGTAAAGGTAGAGGTTTTTTTCAATTGTGATGTGCCAGAGAAATTTTGGTGAGCTATAGGAATGCATGTGTAAAATAACATTGTAAAATACAAATAAACCTGAACAGCAGGTACTTTCCAGAAGGCTTTTTGTTGTTTTTTTATAAGATATACTTGGAGGAGAAATGAATGATGTGGTAGCTATATGGTTAAAAAAGCAGATCCAATAAAAAAAATATCATTTTGGACTGTTGGTATCTAGTTGGAAACCAGGGAGCGGAGAAGGGAGGTGCTCTGCACAAGGGCTGCTTGAACTTTGTAAAAGAGAAAAGAAGCTTTGGGGGTATCCTGTGCCATAGAAAGAAATGTGTGTCAGAGCTGTATGTGTCTGTGTATTTATGTGGTGTGTGTGGGTGAGAGAGAGGGTCCTGGAAGCAGAGACTAAATGAGGGATGTGGTCCTGGAAAGAGAAAACTAGAGAAAGGCCAAAGAGCATTGCTGAGCTGGATCCAGCCCTGGGACATCACTCCAGCCAAGGAAGCTGTGAGTTAGAATTTTTTTTTTTTTTTTAAACATGTACATTTTTATTGCATTCTAAGTAATTTCCCACAACATTCCACATTTCTAAAGCCTTTTCAGAAGGGGAAAGGGAGGGAAGCTTAAGAATTAGAAACATTGGAACTTCTTTTTTTTTTTGAGAAATTCCAGATCTCTTGAGATCATAAAGCATTTATAAGGTTCCTTACCTGTATTTAAAAAGCTAACGATGACATAAGCAAACAGACTATAAAGGAGAAGCACTGCTTAGTGAGAAGAAAACCAAAGGGGCAGCTCCTCAGCTGGCAATCACCAGCGAAATCAGAGCCAGTCTGACAGATATTGGCGGCCGATCGTTCACAGTGATCAATAAAAGCTACGAATGTTTCTGCTGGGTATTTCATGCACACCACTGTAAAGCGAGCTGAGAGTGGGTAAAGAGGCCGTTCCTCTACTTTACAAAGCAAGAAACCTGGGGCCAGCTGAGTCACTAAAGATTTCACAGGGAGGCAGGGATAAAGCATATCCTCCCGCTCAAAGCCCAGGGCCAGCCTCCCTGCCACCACTTAGTCCTGCCGACACACACGCTTGGGTGAATCCTTGCAAACTGCTCTCAGTGGCTTCCCGGTGCCCAAGTAGGCGAGGTCAAGTTGTTCACAAAGCCCACAGAAGCAACGGCCATTTCTGTGTTCAGCTTGGCTCATTTTTGCCACCTGTGATAATTGTTGTTATTATTTGCCGTCGTTGTGGTCTGGCTTTAAGTTTATTCTTACTGTTTTCACTTCTCAGAAGAGTTGGGAAATGGTTACAGCTTGAGGGTGATGATGGTAAAACTCATGAAATAATTTCTGAGTACTGTGGGAGATACATCTTCCCACTATAACATTTTTACGGCAAGTTTAATATTCGGCTCATCTGGAATAAGCTGTGAGAGCCACACTACACAAAGCTGTCAGGATTACTGACGATTTTTTATTCTCTTTGGAGAAGAAGAAAACACAGGCTTCTGTTCTCAGTAGATTCTGTGATTTGTGAAGAACTGAAAGAGATCAGATTTCTGAAGAAAAGGAATATCCAATGGGTAACTATTTGTGCCAATTCCAGTTCAAACGTAAGCCTTTCTTGTACAAATAGTTCATGGCAGAGCAAGAGGTATTAAGAGGGATGTGAGCTGTAACCAGAGCGGAGGGAATGCTAATATTTCATCCGGACTGGGGTTTGAGAGGTGGGTTTATTACTGTTTAGAATAAGAATAGAACAATTCTGGAACAACATTGTGCTTTATTTTTGTTCTGTTGTGAAATTCCATCCTTACAGCACAGCTCTGTCCTTCTGGCCATGCATAAAAACCATTTTCTTTTCCAAATGGGCTAGACTCAGCATTTTAGATGCTACTCCACGTTGTGGGCACTGCAGAACCCTACCAATCTGGGAAGCGGCAGTGCAAAGCTGCGCCTCCCCACCCTTCCCAAGCAAACTACTGATGGGAGGAAAGGTGGAGAGGAATTTACTACTTCTTTTTAAGTGGTGTAGCCACTCTTTTCTGCCACATGGAGCCCAGGAGGGGGTAGAGACATACTTCTGCCCTCCCCTCCACCCCCCTGCCCCCTTCTGCTCCCCCTTTCCCCACCTCTTCTCTGAAGAGTTGCTCCTGTGTTCCCTCGAGCAAAGAGGGTTGTGATTCTTGGCAGACTTCATGTCAGTTACACAGGTCAGGGGGAAGTCATTACTTCCTCCTCCTACACTGCTCGGTCGTATTAGGTTAGGACAAGACTTTGCAGGATGTTGCCCAGTGTTTGCAATGTGTCTTTCCCATAAAGCAGAGGAAGAAACTGAAATGGGCCATAAACCTTAAAATTCCGGAAAAAGAGGCTGCTTGGTGGATAGGTGAAAATGTACCAAAATATATTAAATAGGGAAATTTAATATAGTTGCGGTTCTGGCTCTGATCTGAGGATGAGGGGAACTTGAATACTGTTTTTGACCATGCCCCAAACTTCTTTTGGCTTTCATTTGGGCTACTAAGATGCTGTCTGTCTTTGTTTTTGTTATTGCCCTTATAGTTCAATAACTTCCTGGCAGGTAGCCCCCTTTGCTGGTAAATTTGAAAACCTTTGACACAAGAAGGGCCTTTATTTTCCCAGCTGAAGAGAGATTATCTACTTGGGAAGGAGGAACGGGAAAAGGTTTTCCTGCAGTAGGGGGATTATTGTGTGCCTTTGTTGTGAAGCAGCCTGAGACAGTGAATAAAAGGCAAGCTTGAACACTGCATAAACCCTCACTGCTGTTGTAAGGCTTTATTTATCAAGTACAGTTAGCACTCATTAGTACAATGAGGATTTTTTGTTGCTGGGCTCTAGGCTACCATATTTAAGGGAAAAGAGAAAAGTAGACAAGCTAGTGGAAACATTACTGAGCCTATATCCCAAACCTATTTCTCTTAGATAATTATATTCCCCATTATTACTGTAGCATTCACTAGTGTAACAATCTTTAAGTTCTTATCACCATTAAGAGTAATGCCATCCCACAAGGATGGACAACCACAAGTTCACATAGCAGTTAGCTAGGGAAACACCAGCTGCCTGCTGTGGAAAGGGAACTCTGCATCGTGAGTCACTGGTGAATGCTTTCCTTTTGAAAAGACAGCTTTCATCTTATCAGTCATTAAAATTGCATAAACTTGGGAATTCCACCACTTACCTGCTCTATCCTTAGAAAGTATTGAAAGCCAAACAAGCTTTACTGTGTGGTGGCCCTGAGATTTCCCCCTCCCTCACCACCTGGGTCCTGATCTAGTAGCAGACAGCAGAGAACTAAGCAGCTACCTATCGTACAGAGGATCACATAGTGGCAGTGCCTGCCCAGAAGGAGTTAACATCAAAATCTTGCTCTCATTTTTCCATTGAGTGAGGCACTCCAAAGGCAAGTTACGCCTAGAGTTCATCCCTGTTGATAATACCGCCATACCTTTTCAAAGCTTTCCTATTAGAAGCAATTACATGGGGACATTTCTGCATGTCACTCACACCTTTCCATTTGGGACAATCTGTCTTTCCCAGGTTATAAAGATCGTGCGTGTTGATGCTGTTCTTAAATGCCTGGAGGAGCTGGATGCCATATCTCATGGTATGCTCTTGCAACGGCAATGCAGCAGTCTGAACTAAGCTTCCAAGAATAAGCACTGACACTAACATAAATATTTGTGGTTATGCTTTCCATTTTTTCCTTATAGGAAACAAGTTAAAATTTTTAAATAGTTCAGAGATGTGATCAGTGGACAGTAGTGGGAAAGAATTTCTCCAAAACTTGAATAGTGATCAAAATAAGGAAGGAAAGAAGATCTGAAAGACTAGAAAATATATTTTATAATCAGGATATGGTACTTTCCAGCATCTGGATGTAAAACAAGTGTTTTGAATTCAATACTATTAACATGTTTCACTTAAATGAATTTTTTCATTCAGAGACGATTGGGTGGTTACAATTTTTGGCAACGGTTTTGCAGTCTGTTGCTTACATTACCTGACCCATGGTCTGTTTGTCTTATGATGTCTGTGGGAAAACAAAATAGAACAAAACAAAAAACCAGCTCCCCCTCTTCCCTCCTCCCCCCACCCTGAAAATAGCTCAGGACCCAGAAAAAAATCTCTAGGACTGAGTCTCATCCTCTCATCTGGTCTCATTTTGACCAGAGGGTAACCTCGTGGGATTTATGCTGGTTTTGCCTATGACATCATTTAACACCAAGCAAAAAAATTCTTGCATATCAAAGAGGCATGGTTAAACAGAATATAACAGCCTGGGAATGTAGGAAAAAAAGTTTGAATAAAAGGTCAGAGAAAGATCAGGCATCAGCTCTCACTCTCTGTAAAATGATAAAACTAACAGGGAGTAGTGACTCAGCTTCCCCCGATCAAAAAGCTCCTTTCTTTGCAGTGTAAACAACTGTAGTCAGTGTTCTCGAAATCCCAGACTGAAACATCAACCAGTGCTGGAAAATAAGATTCCCCAGAATGCCTTTCCTATCCTAGGCATAGCCCGTCACTGATATTTCAGGGGATTTTATTCCTTGTGACTGGAATCACTGACCAAAAGAGGCTGTTGCATGAGTAAAGGGGAAAAAAGTTTGTGTGTGGACTGTGACCTCAAGAGTATGAAACAAATAATTTTGTTTTGAACCATTTGAACCACGTCTTAACCCATTTCTGTGGTAAATTGAGTGATCAGTATTATAAACCATGAAAAATTAGGGAAGTGTAGCTTTGGAGGAACTAATAAAAAATGAACCTCACACAGAGTAACTCTTCCAAGCTAAAGCTTGGTGTCTAATTTTTTGCTGAGTAACTTGTTTTGAAGAATAAGAGACTCTTGCTCTTGCCAGGTCCCTGCAGCTAGATTTTATGGCTACAATGAACAAGTACGCATCTGTATAAATGTTCTTTTCTTTTTACATCATATTTGCATTGCTCAGACAGTAAAACTGCTGAATGTTTTAATTAGCCCTCCTGTGGCTATGAAGTTGTTTGATCTTTTCAGGTGATGTGAAAAGGCTGGCACACAAATAAAGACCATAGTCGCGAGATGCTCAGGGAGGGGGTGAGAGGTTTAAAGTGCACCGATTGTATTTGTTTTGGGCTCGGGACCGACCGACCGTACAGCCAACTGCGTGCGCTGTGGTGCCAGATTCCTCAGCCCTTACACACGCAGGCCTGACCCACAGCCATGGCAGTGTACTTTGGGTCTGCTCTGGCCTCAACAAAATGGCTCTGAGGAGCAAGCGCCGCTCAGCCTGAGCTTAGGGTTCCGAAGTCAGGCACGCTGGGAGCTGCGGCCTGCTCCTGCTCAAGGGAGCAGTGTTTGTCCCCTGCCCAATCAACATTTTCAGACATTCCCCGGTGAGGCTATGAAGAAGGAATCAAGCCGTTTGAATGAAATGAAAGCTTTCTGTGGAATCCTTGGGTTTTTTGAATGTAATTTTAATGTAATTTTTATAGACTCAGGGAATAAATGAGGCTGGAAAACACCTCAGGAGGTCATATAGTCCAACCTCATTAAGAACAGTATTTTGCATGCAAACGTGAAGCTGGCAAACCCTGCCAGCTGCAGGGTATATCTCGTGTCTTTGTTTATTCATAGGACACATACAACTGTGCAAACTGTCTAACACTGGCCTGTCAATTCATTTCAGCCACAGTCCAACCCTTGGGAAGGAGAGAAGCTCCTCTGTGGCGTTTGGCCTCTGCATTGACTCTATCAACACAGTTGCAAATTCTCAGAGAACCATGCCGCTGGAAGAACATTGCAAGGGATGACCTAATACAACCTCTGTATTGAAGTAGGACCAAGAATCTTAATGCTACGTGGGCTTGCTGTGTTTGCAGCGTAGATATTTGTCTCCAAAGACCTAAACCAAAACCATCAATAGAGCTGTGGCTTTTTATAATGTTCCTGGAACTTTTTTAGTTTAGATTCTAATCTGACAAAGAGAGATTGCCCTTACTTTGGACTCAACTTTCCCTAAAGACCAAAGGAGTGTTCTTTCACCCGGTGTTGGAGAGAAAAAGGAAAATGTTGGGACATAGCAAGTAAATATGCTCAGGGACTTGAGAAGGCTGTTGGAAAGGTTGAGAATTTATTAATTTTAAAGTTCAGGAGATAGCTAGAGAAATTATGGCAGGAAAAAAAAAAGAAGAAGGAAAGTGGAGACAACAAGTGGTGACAGAGAAAAAATTCCCCCCATGTTTCTTCAAACAAAGAAACAGATAATTAGGAAGACATAGAGGAGATTGTATTGCAGTGGGTGATGTGTTGTATAAATTAAATTTTTGTCTGAAGAACAACAGGCCAAAGAGCAAATTAAAACACCAGAAATCTTCTTAAGCAACCTCTACTTTCATTAATGTTATATCTTTGACAGTTTGGATCTTCAAATTTTAATGTAATTGCATTGTTCTAGCTGAATTCTGTTTTGAGGTCAGCTTCTGGTTCTTGCCATCTTGTGGTGTGGTGCTGCACTGCTACCATCCTTCAGTTCCTCCTCTGATACAGATATAGCAGCTGCAAAACAATGTGCTTTCATAAAGGCCCCCCCACCAAAAAAAGAAAAAAAAAAAACCAACAAAAAACCAAACCGGTTTATTTGATGATTCCTTTCTATAATTTGCAGTTTTTCCTGGGTTTGGTGTTTCATTTAAATTCTGTTTCTCTTTTTGTTTCCCTGGTTCTTAGTAGGAGTCTATGCCATTACCAGACTGGACACTGGGCCTGATAGAGACAATCTCTGTCCAAGTCTTTTTTTATCCCGATCTCATGGGCCTTTTCTTACTTGTACGGGCACAGAGTCTCCACAGTCTTCATCTTGAAGCTGTACTTGGTTACAAAAAATTTCCAGTTCATCATAGTCTTCATTGTGTCTCAGACGCAGCTCCTTTGACAATGCTAAGACCATTTTTAATAGTCCTTTGTAGGTAGCTGTACAGCTCAAGTTCCTCTCCACCTTTTTTTATCATCCCCTTCCAACCCTTCAGTGGACTGTTAAGCAGGGGATACTCTGAGACAGAGATAACAGACCTCCGGATCCCACAGTCTTTAAAGGAAACCGCTATACTGTCGCAATCCTTTTTATTGCAGCAGTTCACATACAGGTGCCAAGTTCCACAGAGTTACCACAGGTGTTTCCTATTTTTTTCTGTTCTAAACATATGTGCTACTAGTGAGATGCTATTGTGCCTCAAGGTGCTGGAAAATGACTAATGTATAAGGGTGTCTAGTGCCAGCTTCTGATCCAAGTTTACTGACTTTCAGTGAACCAGTTAGAACTCCTGTCTCTTGCAGTAGTTCTGTCTCAGCAGTCTTCTCACTGAGAGGTCTCCATGGAAGACATCTGACTTTCAGTTCATCTCGGACTTTTCTGGTCTTAGTAAGAGCTGAGTTTTGAGTTGAGCTGAGTTTTGTTGACACTAGGGTCCTCTCTCTCAAAGTTTGCCACAGCGATGGCTTTATTCTGAGCCTGAAGAACCTGAAGGTCAGTCAAAAAGATGTCTTGCTTACTGGCTTACCTGAGGCTGGTCAGCTGTGGCTGTCCTCTCTACCTGATGAACCTGGGACATAGTGAGGAAGAACCTGAGCATAACAAGTCTGCAGAGAGGCAATAGTCCTGTTTAATAGGAGTCTGAGAATTAATTTAGTCTCTTCTCCCAGTTGTATTGTGAGAACAAAAATAAATAATAAGTCCTCAGGTGTCTTAGTTTGTAGTTCAAAAAGTTTTTGTAGTTTTTGTACCTAGTTCAAAAAAGGTATTTCCCAACTCAAAGGTCATGTCAAAGTTTTGTTTGTTTGCTTGCTTGATTTGTTTTTGGTTTTTTTTCTTTGTTTGTTTTTTGTTTTTAAAACAACAATAATAATAAAAAAAATGAGACAGGTGAGACCATGAATAAAGAAGAGTATCTTTACTCTTGTATTTTGATCAAAATCCATAAGCTATGTCTGGATACCTGAATTTTGTGCATCTTTAGAATGATTTAAGAAAGCTTGTACTGTTTGTAGTTGCAGATGGAATATATTGCACTTTACACTGTTTAATGTGTGAAAAAAACTTGAGTTCTAGTAGATCGCCTGAGGAGAATTTACCCAGGTTTCACCAAATTTCTTATGTTCAGAGAAAACATCAGGGGTTTTTTTTTGCTGCTGTTAGGGCTTTTAAATTCAGCGAGCTTTTCCTCCTTTTCAGGAAGAAAGTTTGGTGGTAAATAACAATAGCATTTCTAAGTTCAAATGTGCAGTGCAAAAGTGAAGCACTGCCAGTGGCTAGCACACCGTGAGCTATCTGCTACCTGATCAGGACTGCACAGAGGGCAGATTACAAGTGTAATGAAGAGCTGAGGCTTTGTGCCTGCTGAAGGGAAAGCCTGGTTCCAGAAGGACTGTGGGTCGCCTTCCCATCATGTCAAGAGCCACACTCGATGGCCACAAGGACTTAAAATGACCCACACTTGCAGACGGCCTACATACACATATAGGATGTTCAGTACTGCCCACCCCCTTCCATCTAGAAGTGCAAACATCTGATATATAGCACTGTCTAAAGTGATTGCATAGACTGGTTGATGCCACAAACTGCAGCAGGGCATGAAATTGTTCCTCTGTGCATAGGAATGGGAAGGAATTCTTGATGTCTGATGCTCTCCCCTATTTGTGGGTTTGTTTGTTTTTTTTTTCCCACAGGGTCTGTGAATGTTTGCTCCTATAGAAGACTACTCAAGCTAGGGAAAGACAAGGGAGAACATGGGAAATGGTGAAATAAAATCCCTCCTCACTCAAGTTTTGCCATAGACTCCCTTCAATACAGCTGCTTGATAATAACATGCTAGAAGTCTGAGTCATAACACACACCCAGGGGGAAAAAAAAAAAAAAAAAAAGAAAGAAATAAAGGAAAGAGTGGCTACATACCAAAGTGTGAAAGAATCAGAGATGGAAAAAAGTCTAACAAAAAGGAAAATAGACACCATGTTAAAACCTGGTTTCCTTTCAGAGTTTTGACTAATATCTGGGGGCCAACAATGAGTATACCACATCAGAGACCCTTTTCACCTTGCCCAAAGTGATGAGCTCATGTTTGCAGATTGTCTAACACTTTGTTTTCAAGCCAAAAGTATCAGATTTACACTCGAGTAACAAATTGTTACAATGTGGGAAGAGGTTATGAACAAAGTACTAATCTGTGGGATGCTTTAACCATCTATGATTGTGTTGGTTAGACTGTAGAATAGAAAAGAGCCTATCCCAAGAGCTCCTAACAGGAGGAAGATGCAACAGTGCAGTGTCACTCATTCCCTGATATTTCAAGATATTTCATTAATGCAGAGTAATGATATATGTATTTAAAAAATGCCTTTGGTGGTCTTATACGCTTTGTGGATTTTCTCATTTTAATCAGAACTAAGTATACTTTTCAAGGTTGTTTTGACTATGGGGAAAAATAAGCTCCTTCATCAGGTGAAGCACTGAAAACAATCTCCAGTATCCAAGCTGCTGTCTCCTTTGCAGGCAGGAGTCTAAGGATGTGACTCATGAATGTATGTGTGTTTTCCCAGTTCATGCTACTCACCTACTCTCATCTACTTGCTTCATTCAAGTAAATCACATGAAGTTCAATGGGAGCAAGTGCAAGGTTCTGCACCTGGTCCAGAACAATCCTTGCCATCAGTACAGACTGGGCGACGAGGTGTTAGAAAGCA
>BJBW01001774.1:0-65556 GCA_004320125.1 Scolopax mira | reverse complement strand
AATATTCTATTCGATCCTCCAGGACAGATTTAAGATGTCATTGTCAGCATTAGGGTATCTGTCTGTATTAGCCATTCTGCCAGCATTAAGATAGTAGGAGGAAAGATAAGGGTCTGTGAGACCCACTGAACCGGGGGAGTTTTTCTATTGACGTACCACGTTCTTCTAGCATGGATTAGGACACAAAGAAGAGCTTCTCATGCCAAATTCTGTACTTCTTCATATGCGCTCATTTTTTTTTTGAGCAGGCTCAATAAAATCTACTGGGACCATCATTCCTGCAGCTTTTATACAACTTTTACCTTACTTTATGTAGTCTGTCTGGGCGAGGGGCCAGGCCTGCATATTTTACAAAGGAAAGCCTTTTCCTCTGCCTATCTGAGTTTATTCCTTTGCTTCACCCTCTTATTAACTGTACTTTCTTCACCAGGTTCAAACAGCTTGGTTCTTTGTTGGATGTTTACCCCTTGGAAGGAAGCAATAACACTAGCAATAAAACAGCTTTTTCAAAATCTGGCCCAAAAGATTTGCCCATGGGAATACACCATTTAGGGACATTACCTTTAGGGACAAAACAGCCTGCCTGCTGAATGCTGCAGCCCAACTCACCTTTGACATCTTGCCATGCCAGTGATGCTCTGGCACCGCTCTCATGCTCCCATGGCAGTGCCCGAGGCCTGCTTTCTTTTCGACACTGAAAGATTCCTGTAGGATGTGAGATGTAGATCCCAACCCACCTGGGGAGTCTGGGTGGGAATCCCTACCCCTTGGGGAGACACCAGGTGGGCAGAGCGACAGTGCCAACACAAGCTAAACAGCTAACAAAAGATTTCAGGGTGAAGATGGACGAAGGGGAAGTTGTTGAGAAAAAGTTCAGTGTCACACATGAAGGAAAGGGAGGGCAAAGGACCTGCTGAATATAAGCCTGCAGGGCCACCAGGACGTATCATGTCACCTAAAGCCAGGATTACTTAGGCCATTGTGTATGAAATAGTAACTGGGATGCATGTGGAAAAAATGAGATCAAGGGGGGGGGGGGGGAAGCAATTAAGGGCTGGTTGTTTAGTGGGGAGGAGGATGAGGTGTA
Source organism: Scolopax mira (assembly GCA_004320125.1). NCBI lineage: Eukaryota > Metazoa > Chordata > Aves > Charadriiformes > Scolopacidae > Scolopax > Scolopax mira. The sequence goes on along the minus strand of BJBW01001774.1, from coordinate 64,469 downwards.
GAAAAAAGGTGCAAGGGCAGCAAAAAGGAGAGCAAAGGAATGGGATAATAGGAAATGCAAATAATATCAACTGGGGCTGTTTGGGGGTATCTGTCAGGCAGACATGCCCCTAACCCCTGCAGCCTGTTGTCCCAAATCACAGAATCATAGAATGATTAGAGCTGGAAGGGACCTTAAATATCATGGAATTCCAACCCCTTTGTCATGGGCAAGGACACCTCTCATCAGGTGTTGCCAGGGTGGTGCCCATGCCAGGCCTGACAGCCTTAGTCTCTTCCCAACTTCCTCCTACTCCTTCTCCTCACTCAGACACCATCAGAAGGAAACCCTCTCCCAACAAAGTGGCGTCATCTCCCCAAATAGTTTGAGCTAAACTGACAGAAGCAATGGTGCTTGTTTCATTGGCATAGCTACATATGTATTAGGGGCTTTGCCAGGATAATTTCACTGACTAGGAGGGGATGATTATTTTTATACGCCCCTACACAACATATGTATGCTGGCAGAATCATCTGAAGTCACTTCACTGCTTGCCTAGTCCCAAAGAAGGAGTTAACATCTTCGAATTCAACGAGGGGCAGAGCGGGTAACGCATCTGAATTGCCTGTATTTCTCCAGAAAAATGCTAAATAAATTGCCGCATTCTTACATTGAAAGTGTTATTTTTGTGACAATAGGGACTAGATGAAAACAGAAGTCTCTTCCTTTCACATTGTTTTTTCCACTGTCACTTTTCTAAAATAATCCTTAGATCTTTATTCAGTTAGTTTCATGCAGAATTTTCCTTGTAAGTATTACTGTCTTTAGGTACTACAGAAATTATCCTTAAAAAGAATACGTAGCATATTATTCTGAGTGATACACAAAGCCAAATACCCTCACCCAGATTACACACTAGTGGTGCTGATGGGTGAAATATTAGCTTAGTTTTCCAGCAGACAGATGTGCTGCCTTTGGGTGCTGGCTACGCTTCTGAAATTTGCTTCATATTTGAAGTGAGATACTGGAGAGGAAAAAGAATTAGTCTATGAAAGTCAATAGCCTCAAAAATAAAAAGGGGGAGTCCCACAACCCTCAACTGGAGACAGACAAGAAGAAAAAGGGGCTTGTTCATTAAGGCGAAAACTTAATCCAGAGACCAGCTTGCAGAAAGTAATCTGACTGGCTCCACACCAAGACTTCTACAATGGACATAAACCCAGAAACTTCACTAAGTGTATTACCTCTAACTCCCTACAAGATTTTTTTTAATGAAAAACTGTTCCATTTTCTCAGAGACAGTGACTGAACCTCCACTGAATAGCACCTCCCGCGTTCATAGCACATTTACAGCTGAGCAAAGCACAGTTAAATGCTACAAATGGAAGTAGCTGCACAAAGCAGTGCAACACTGTAGAATCCAGGCACTTCTAGAAGAATCTGGGATTTGGGATGTTAGCCATTGCCAGCATTTTTCTTGTTTGGTTTAGCAGCCCACTAGAATATTTAACAATACCATATATTATTTTTTAAAGCTCTTTCATGAAGTGGGATATTTTATATATATTTTAAGCTGCTAAAGAAAATGCTCTGTTTGTTGGGATTTGTGCAGCACTGAGATAGCCAATAGTTTGGAAGTAGATCAATGTACATGCAGTGTCAAAAATCACATTTACATGATAAATAACATAAAATAACCTGCATGCTTTTGTTTGTGTGTGTTTTGTTACTGCACTGTGGGGAAAACTTGTGACATGCAGGTAAAATGATTTTTGTTTCTTATTAGAAAATATTCAATTCCATACAGATTTTTAAATTAATGAAATCAGATGGAAAGAACTTGCATTGATTTAATTTAAAAAAAGCAAGATGAGTATATGGGCAAATGCCCTTCAGTAATTCTTAGCAGCAGTAATCACACTTCTCAGGCTTTTGATCTAAAACTCTGAATTTATTTGGGACCTATATGTAACATTTGGTAGCTGTACACAAGAATGATCGCAAGTGAAGCTCCTCTTTACAATGACCACCATTCCCTGTTTCATATGCACTGGATATAGATGAGATTCCCAAATGAAATACTTGAACTTTGCAAAAGGAAAAACCCGACAAACAGTCGGATCCTGAATCACAGCCTGATCCTGTTCCCATTTAACTCATGAGAACCTCTACCCACTGCTTATATTCTTTCCCAGAAAAGTAGACAGCTCAAGGCAGCAGGCAAGGTAGGCAGCAGCCTGGAGCAGAATCTGCCTACACCACCCAGGAGAAGATGGAGCGCGGTGCTCATTTGCAATTCCACAGCCCTCACCAGCACCATCTCACAGCTCCAATGCACTGACCGAGACCAAGAGCTTCAGCTGAAATTTTACCAGGCTATGAGCAGACATTTGTAAGTCTCAGCTGCTCTGCAACTGGATAGCTGGTTTTGAAATATTCTTCCATCGTACAAAATTTGTATTGCTATGTAATTCATCTCCCAAAGAAATTTTCGGTTTTATTCAAAACCAAACAAAGTTTATTCACCAAACAAAATGTCACTTGATGCTCGGGAATATTTGTTTATCTCAGTATTCACTAACAGCTGATGGGGTATTTTGTTTTGGTTTGTTCTGGTTTTCAAAATCCATGTAAAACAACTCCAGGCTGATTTCAGTTCCACACTGAACAGATTTCTCCCAGAAGAGACTGACATTTTTTTCTTTCTGTGGTTTCAGGGAACGTTTAAATATTTTATATAAAAAGAACAGCTTCAGCAGGGATACTGAGGGACCCCCACCGTGACCAATGCCCCTATCTAATAAAGAGGAGCAGAGCCAGAGATCAAATCAGAGAAGATGAGAGACAGGAACAGGAAAGCCTCACTGCTGCAAACCTGCGTCTGTTGTGTATAAGGCATTTCCTCCTGCTTTCAGGAGACAGGGATGGATCTGACGTGCCTGGCTCCAAAACTGAGCACTGCCAACCCAAATTCATTCACTTAGGGGTGAGTCTTAGCTTCCACTCCTCTTCAAGGCATCTCTCACTAGGGGCAGTCGGAGAGGACTTATATGTAAGTTCTATAAGGAACTCCAAGAACTAAGCCTGAAATGACCTTCAAACCTGAGAAATTGGTGTCACAAAGCAAAACTTTCATGCATTTTCCTTCAAGAGACTCCTCTACCGCACTTAGCATTCTGATCTCCAAATAAATTCCCACGTCCCTCCAGTATGCAGGTGCTCAGCTCCTTGAAGAAATTAAGACAAAGCCCATATTGTTTGTTAGGCTTCTTTAATTGCCTTTTCATATAGACTCCTAAAGTTTCATCTTTCTGGTCTTCATTAAAAGTGAGGAAATTTAAAGAAATCAGTGGGTGTTTTTAAGTACTTTAGTTGCCAAAGTATGACTTGAATGGTTATAATATGTGATTCAACTCAAATGAGTCTGTGTCCTCACCATTTAAAGATTACCCAAAAGATTACACTTCCTTAGAGCCGTTTGTATCATCAAATAAGAAACTTCAAATGAAAATCTGATATTTGCAAATTCTTGGTCAGAAACCGTAGCAAGTGTCATTAGTTTTCCAAACAATAGCATGCAGAAAACAATTTAACCAATAAGGAGGAAAACTTAGCAGATCAGAAGACATCAGAATTACTGTCATTCAATTCAAGGGTTTTATGTGATAATTTCTTGCTAAAAATTGACGGGGGCTATTAAAGACGTCACAAAAGTACTGTCAGGGACTTTATCTAAGAAAAAATATCATTGGATGTTGCCAAGAGAACTGTGAATGTTTCTGGAGGGGAGCATATTCTATTCTGTTTCCCCCAACAGGAATACTTTCCCAAAATAAGGTCAATAGCAGACTCCCCCTTTAGGGCTTCAGTCTTTCAGCAACGGTCAGTCCACAACCACTTGCATGAATTTTGAGTTGCAAATCTAAACCATAGTTTGTGCATATTTCTGTAGCTGGTTGCAAAGGATTTTCATTTCAGTATAATGCTGCATTACTGAGTATGTGCTCACACTCTCACTCCTCTATATTGCTATTACAAGTCGGTCTGCTGGTAAGGGAATCTGGGCTCATTAATCTTGCCAATACTCTGCACTGTATCATGCGCTGCTCATTAGGAACCACGGGCAACCAGACTGTCTCAGCTGATCAGTTATAAAAGTTACAGGAGCCTTTCCCATCTCGCTGGTAATAAAGACATGAAGTCTGCCACTCTCACAATTCTCTTCAGAAGAAGAAAAGCAGCAAGTGCTAATTAAAGAAGGTGCCACAATAGGCTGTAGAGCAAACAGCATTCAGAAGGAGCCCTGGAGTGTGAAGGACGGAAAGCTTGTTTCCTCTTTCCAAGAAACATAGCAGAAAGTTAAACACCGAATAACCTCTCTGAAGTAGTACAATCTGCGTGTGTTTTTCCCAAATTGTGTATAGCAATGAAAAATCCTTAAGCCCTGTATTAAGAACTTAATTGCTGCTTTCAACAGGCTTGTAGCATTTTAACAACTCTGAAGTTCATTTTCCCAAGAAAGGCATCAGTTCCAATCCAGCAGTGGATTTACTCTGTCCATATGGACACACCACCAGGCTGGGTGCTGCTGTAGTTCATAAGCAGGTTTTGCAGTAAGTGTAGGGTAAAGTAGCAAAGGGCAGGAAAGTTTGAAAGGGTTTTCATCTTACAGGGTTTTATATAAATTCTGGTATGCTACAGGTTACCTCTCGGGACTACTATAGCATGTCCTGCATGGAACAAAGTGTACACCACATAGGACCAAAGGAGATCTCTAGTTGGTGTACATCTCTCATGAATCCAGGCTCATTTATGCTAGCTTCAAACGCCACACCTACCCTAAGCAACCTTTGCTATTGCTCATCTCTTCCTTGAGTTAGAGTGGTTCTCCCAATACAGAGTTCTCTTACTCTAAGTTCAACTCTGAGCGTCCTGCTATATCCACAAGCCATGCTGGCTTTCCCTCTTCTTTACAGCTAACTTTTATGCATTTCCCATATACCATGGTCTTCCCTATCATCTTTTTGCTAAACTAAGCAGCTGTGAGCTGTGCTTCGCTAAGCCTTTACGTAGAACTCAAGCTTTCAAAGCCTTTGATATTTCTTGATACTCTGGCCTAGACTCTTCCCTGTTGCTCATTATCTCTCCTACAGTACAAAACTGGAGCGGGTACTCCACCTGGGATCTCAGCAGGACAACACAGTTACAAATACATTTTTCAGTCATTACTTAGGGCAATCTACACACTAACTATTCCAGCTGATTTCCTCTGGAGTAAGTCTGCTTTCAGTTTAAATTAAAGTATGTAGAGATCACATTGGAGGCGGAATAAAAGTGTCCATTTATATAGCTCACCTGGAGCAGCTACTCCATCTCAGGTTTTTAGCTGACATTTTTCCAAATTAATGTTGTCAGTATGTGCACACATGCAAATGTCTGTGCGTTCCCATAATGTCTAGATCTGTCCTCCATGAGATCGTTAAACTTTCAACAGTTCTGCACTGCAGTGACAGCTACTGAAGACAGAAGGAGAACATCAGTTGGGATTTTTGAAAATAAGACTTAGCTTTGCAAAACTATCTTTTCAGCTACCTGGAAGCTATCTAGTATTATCTTTTATTATTGAAAGGGACATTTTTATTATTGTAATGGATTAAATGTCATTATTATTGTTCACCAAAGAATATATTTAAATGAAATCTTAAATGTTATTTTACGGAATTAATCAACACATCACAGCACCAATTTTTGTTCACAGCGCAAAAAAGGTCAGTATGCAAATGCAATATGCTAAAAGTGGATCTGCTCTGAGTAATGCCCAATGAAGTTAATGAAACTACATTCTGAAGACGAAGTTTGGCTTTTTGTTTTACCTCTGATATTTTGAATCCGTTCTACAGACTAATGCTTGATTCAAAATGTCAGGGAGAAAAATGAGAAATTAAGTAATGCAGAAATAACATTTTCTTTCATTATTTCTTTTATTTCTTTCATGATCTATTTATACAGTGGCAATTTTTGCATTACTTTTTCCATGAAAAAAACACGCTGATTATCAGTCAAAGTTTATTCTGCTTTTCTTCAACTTCAATCTTTTTCTATTTAAATTGGAGTCTATATAACTTGTAAACTTAGCTATTACTTCGAGATATATATATTACATGAGCATTAGAATAACATTAGCATAAGCTATCTTATTTTTGTATTGGAGACGCAATAATATTTTAAGCTATTTGAATGTAACTATATAATTCTGAGAAGCAGACTGGTTGGTATGATCTTGAGCCTTTTGTAGGTCACAAAGAATTTTCTGAATTTTTTTAATTGGAATTTGGAACTTTTAACATCATATAAAGTCATAAATGAAATGATCCAAAGACCAATGGCTTCATGAACGCATGATTAGATTTTCTTCAACTAAATATCTGAAATCTTCAGATGGATGGGGAGGGAAAAGTGGAAATTATTACTGAAGTACCACACAATGTGCAAGTTTCTAACTAAGAGAACAACCAAAATATATACAAAATATTAACGGTTATTGTACCTGCAAAGTACTTATGGCAAACTGGTTAATTTTACCTATTTATGGACATGATACTGGTGCTTAATACCTACAGGCACAAGTTTTGCTGGGTAAAATTCCTCAGGAATAAGTACAGGATTTGATAGGTTTAACAGTTGTATGCACATATATCTGAATCCACCCATTCAAAAAGTCCTTTGAGATTAACACATCCTGGAATAAATATAATGGAAGACAGGCACGCTAAGGCAAAGCACATATAACTTTCCCCAGCTGAACTATCCTTATTTATTAAGGAGGGCCTCTGTTTAGCATAAAGCTACTCAGATTTGTAATTCTTCCCAGTATGAGACTTCCTACAGATAGGGCTTTAGTTGTTTTATTTTTCAGATTTGCTCAGGTTTTTTTATTTCTGAATTAACCGTTAAGATTAACAGCTAGATCCTTCCATCAAAGTTTTGGAATATTGATAAGGCTTTCATATTAGAAAAACATAAAGAAACAAAATTCAGTCTGTCTTCATTTGTCTTTCAGTATTATGGGGGTTCCAGATCATGTCAGGAAAAAAATGCATCTATGTACAGAAAAATATTGTGCTGTTTTATGTGCTCTAACACTGCGGACATGAAAATCCCACAGGTCAGAACAAAGATTGCATCACTTGGCTGCAGTCCTATGTAGAGTGAAGCATGGAGAATATGGCATTTTTCTCTGTCCCCTTCCCAAAAATCCACACCATTTGTTTTCAACATCTAATGGGCACTCAGCTGTTATCTTTATAAAAGCATCTACTGAACACTGGCATATTTTTTCTAAGTGATCGCAAGTCCACTATGACTGCAATTCTTCTCCTTTTAAAATATTAACGTTTACTGTCATTGAATTTCCTCTGCCATCTTATTACTTGGTCACACTCAATACTGTCAGATCCTCATACAACTCTTCTCAGTTGACTCCAGCACTGTCAGCAGGCTTTATTACTTCACTATTAAACCCCTGTTCCATATGTTGAACCACCCAGACGCTTGGACTGATGCCTGTTGGAGTCCATTGGTGACTTCCCTCCACTGGAAAACTTGACCATTTACTCCCCGTTGCTTCCTAGCTTTTAACCTGCTGTTAATTCACGACAGGAGTTTTCCTTTCATTGCATGGCAAGTTTTGATTCTTTATAGGCCTTCAGGAAAGTACCCTACCAAAAACTTTTGGAAATCCAAGTAGATTATAACCAGATCACTTTTTTCCCCAAAATTATTGCCTCCCTTGGAGAACCAGTAGACTTGTGAATTTTGACTTGTCCCTAATCAGCCATGCTGTTTAGCCTGCCCAACAAACAACACAATCCTAAATTATAATTGCCTCCCATTCATTCCACGCTGCAGCACTGAGCTGTAGGCATGGTTTGCTAGCACAATTCTTCACGCACATGTGGCAGAGTCTGGCTTTCAGAAAATGAATGGTTATGAATTAGGGAAAAATTTTTTTACAAGATCGTTATTTCCCTTATCTGTTTTTTCTTCTTTCCCCAATGCAATAAAAATGAGCGGAGGCGTGGGAGAGGGGGCAAAGCTCTCTAAATTGTAAAGGAAGTTTTATTAAGAGTTCATTGCAAAGGAAACCAACAAGCCAAATACCAATGGAGTAGCCCAAAATGAAGGCTTCCAAGCTCACAGGTAACTTCAAAGCTTCAGGGTACAGAGGAGAAGGACATTTCCAGTGCAATTCCCCAAGAAATAAGGTTTATCAGAGTGTCTGTGCACCACTACACCACCAACTTCTCTCCCACCTTCTGCCTATCAGATGGCTTTAACCCAGCTCAACAAGGACACCAAAATCCAAAAAACCTGCCAATCACCACAGCAAGGCAGGAGCCAAGCTCTGAGCGGAGATGAAGAAAGAGGAAGAGAAGGAGGAGGAAGGCACGGTGGCAGCACCCAGCCTGGGGTGACCTGCAGCAGAGCTAGGAGGAACCATTTGGTGGTTTTGTGCATGGTTTCTTGCCATATCTGACAAAAATCCTGCCTGTTGATGTTGTATTTGTTGCTGACATTTTGTTAGCCAAAGTTTCCAGACAACCTGGTTTGGTGAACTGGGGTCATGCACCCTGAGCCTGCAGCCTCTAAGAGAAGCTGGAATGTAGGTGCAGCCAGGGACCTTGGTACACCCAGGCTCAGCTGAGGGGTGCAGGGCCACTGGCCCTCAGCAGTCAGGGAGCCTGTCCCACCCCTGGCTTAGTCAATGCCAAGTATCACGCTACAGAGCAACCTGCCAGGATGAAAACAGGGTCTCAGAGAACTGTTCCCTGGGTACAGCACAGGCTTACCTAACCCAAAGGCTTTTGAACTGAACTTTTTGCTCAGAAAAATTGTAATTTTCCATTTAAAATTTCACCGTGACACTCTGTTACCAGAGCTGTAACGTATTCCCCTTCATGCTCTCACAAAGCTATAAATCAGTTTTGTCACACTGTACCCGGCACCGGCACAGTAGGTATAGGCTGATGATTTAGTACTGCACTTTTACTGTCATGTCTAAAGAATTTTGGCTGGCTGGTAAAGTGGATAGCAGACAAAGGCCAAAGTACAGTTATTCACACCCTGGTTTATGGTTTAGTTTTTCTCATGTTATGACATGAGATGCAAGAAACACAGCACAAAGGTTTCTATCTGCATTTTCAGAGAAATGCAGGATTCCTGACGCAGAAGAAAAATCCATGGCGATATTCCCAAAAGTATTACAGTGCTTATTTTTTGAGATACTTATAGCTATTTGACTATTTGACAGATAAATGTATCAGCACACAGAGAAAACCAGAAAAAGTTTGTCTTATTCTAGACAATAATTACAACATACTGAAAACAGTTCACTTGTAGCTTACTATATGCAACAAGGATGTTTAGATGACTATATTGTTACAGATTTGTGTTAATCAAAAAAATCATATACAAATCAGCCAATGCTTACAAGAAGGGGTATCTTTCCCTGTTTTATGGTTAGAATTTTACCAAAAAATTCTTATGGATCAATCTTGGTAAAAATACTTGAAAACGGATACATGGGCCACTGTTCCTAAAGATGTTTTCTAAGCAAGATCCAGGTTCCAGTTCCCTGGATTCTAGTGCTGTCAGCCGATACTTTTCCTGTAACAGTCTGAACAAGATCCCAAATCTGAAAAAATAACAAGCTCTAAGAATATTCAGATCTAGAAATGCATGCTCTACGAGAACTTTTACTCTCAAGTAACCTTCTTCAATTGTATATAGATTTCTAAAGAAAGTGAAGGCAAGGCCTGAACAAATCAAAGCGCAAAATTGGAAGCAGGATGGAGGGAAAAGCTTCCACAAATTAAACTATTATACACTACAGAATTTTGCATAGACCCACAAATAGGTAGGTCAGAAAACTAAAACACATCAAAGAGTTGAAAAAAGAAACAATGTAGGTTTTAAAAGCCAGGATTAATCATCTCTCTTTCCTTTGAAAAAGAGCATTCCAAAAAAGCATCACCCAAATGCAAGTACGACACCACAATAAAAAGATTTGTATTATGTACCAACAAGCGCTTAATGTTTGAAAAGGCATCACAAAAACTGCATCATAGCCTTGAAATAGATATGAATCCCACGGACAATCCTTAGTTTAACTGGGTACAAAGAAAAGTGGCTTAGATGTCAGTTTTCTATATTGAGCTCACAAAAATTGGCATTTGCCTTAAATTTTTCTTTTTCCTGCTGGTAACAAATCCAGAAGAAATAGGGGCTTGGTCTTTGTGTACATGAAGGCATATATTTGCTATGTTAACCTGAAAGAATTTTTCATCCTGTATCTTTGAGCTCTATACATAAATATCAGAGATGTAAATAACATACATAAAAATGAACCTGGTTTAGAAAGAGACCTGCCATGACATATCACAAGCAGAGAGTAAACTTTTGACTTTCCAAATCACAAAATATTAAATATTAAAACATTCTTTGAAATGTTGCATTTAATTCTTTAATAGCATCCTCAGAGACTTCACAACTCTTACCTAATTTGAGGGTAATAGGTTACAGCAACTTTTATTGCTGCACTGGACATAATTCTTTTTTGTGTGTGCTCTAATGTTATGCCAAAATTGCCTCTGTGCATATGAATAAGTTGCGGGGGGGAGGAGAGTTGGGTTGGTTTTGGTTTTCTTTTTAAGACTGTGTATACATTTAAATGAATGCTTTTGCTTTCTGCTTTGGTTTTCAATGAGCAGCATTTCTGACCACGCAGCATCTTGCTATTGTTCCTGTCCGTACCCACCGCATCTGCTCCTCAGAACTTCCCAATTATTTTTTTTCTGTAAATCACATTGTATTTTGTATGCAAACCTTACACAGAACTGAAAAAAAACAAACCAACAAACCAGCGAAATGTCCTTGACAGTCCACCCCAGAGCCCTGCTCCGTGTGTGAGAAGGTGGCAATGATCCGAGCCTGGCTGGGCTCTGCGTTTGCCTCTCCCTGCCTTGTTCTGGCAGAGGAGAGCCCACCAGAAAACTGCTGGCTTCTCTCTTTCCAAAAGCTCTCTAAATGCCGCATCTTGAAAAGCATGAAGAGGAAACATACATTCAGAAACAATCCCTCTGGCTGCAGCAGAGCCTGCAAAGCAGCGACGGAGAAAAAGGAAAGAGAGGACTCACCAAGACACATCCTGACGTAGCGAGAAGAGTTTTGTTAGCAACCCTCAACAGTCTGGAAGTTAATACTCTGCTTCTCTCCTCTTTTCCTTTCTCAGTCCCCCCATTCCTAATTTCCCCATTTAAGGGAGAAAATAACAAGGCAGAAGACGCCAAGAGACTTTCATGACATAAACAATAAGGCTTTCCTGTGCCAACATTTCCTTTAAAAACACTTGCCAATAAAGCTCCTGGAGGCCAGCAAGAGAAAGAAATGCCGCAACAGCCGTGACATGAACTTGGCATATTTTCTGACTCACTCACTCACTTCCCTTGAGACAATCCCTCCAAGAGAATGTTGAAGGATAATGGGAAAAGAGAATTTCTTTCAGTGAGAAGGACTTCAGCTGCCCATGCTATACAAGAAAACTGCCAATTAACTTTATTTCTGTTTACCTACAGACTCGCTCACGCAGCCACCTCCACTGGCATGTTTCCTGACTCACACACTCATGTTTGCACATTCATCTTGTAATCATGATGTCTGAAAAAGGTAAGGAGGCTTTTTAAAAAAAATAAAATAAAATATTGAGAATTCCTCATGACAAATAATTTCTGAACAGCAGAGAGAATGATTAATAATTGATAAAGGGTAGCCAAACACTTGGCTGCTTCACATATTAAACAATTTTCCTTTTTCTTTATCCCTGCTATTTATACTTCTTTTAGAATTTTTCAGTGCCAGACATGCTAGTCCATACAACATTAAGGATACTCAAATATCTTGTGTACCTGTAATTAAAGACTGTCAAGATTATTTTGTCTTGTCAATCCATCTCAATTTGAGCAACACCATGTTTTGAAAACTAAATGGCATGTTAAGAACCAGAAATTTAAATCTCTGTGGAAATCAGCAACTCACACGCACGAACACGCACTCACTCACCCACTCCCTCCCTCCTCGGGTATGGCCAGCCCCTGCCTGAAGTCCCTTCTGGGCAGGGACATGGTGGGGTTCGGTCTCCTTTCACCCGTGCCTTCACTTTCACCTCCAGCGCAGGGGGACCCTCCTGGGAGGCTGGAGCCCAGATCCCGAGGCAGGGGACAGGCAGGCCAGAGCCATCCTAATGGCAGGGCCAACGCGGCTGCTCCTCCACCATGGAGATCATGGCAGCTCCTGCCCGCCCATCTGAGGACAAGAGCAGGCAGGGGAAACAGGGATGTGGCCAGGCTTTGCTCCAGGGCTGCCACCCTGCTGCACCCCCCTCTAACGCCAGCCCAGGCAGCAAACCCCCACCTTATCTGAAGACAGACCAAGCAGGGATTTTTGTCGCTTTTGGGGGGGAAGGAGCTGTTTCATTACCGGTCTCAGCCTTGCTGCGGAGACACCACCTCTTCATTCCAGGCGTACCCAGGTCAGGGGACCATTCAAAGGTCCATCCATCCCTCGATGGGAACCTCGCACCCTGTCACGGAGCGAGCTCACGCTCTCCCTATGTTTCTGAGAAGGCGGTGAGGGCTGCCAAGTGCTTCTCACTCGGCTAAGGGTTGTTATTGTTGCTGGGGTTTCTTTGGGTTTGCATTCAACTCCTCAGATTAGCATCAGGGTATCACATATCAAAATAACCACTAGTGAGGAACTCCTCAGAAGTGAAGGTTCACCATACCTACAGCTGCATAATTTCACTATAATGTAGTCTGATATCATACGCCCCTGGTTTCTACTTTCTAATACCTTGCTTTAGCTACTTTAGCACTCGGGCTTCTGTCACACTCAGCAAGCCTCCTGCTTCTCCTCTAAGAGGCTGCCTACCCCTGAAGACCCTCAGCAATCATATCTGAATATGCCCGTGCCACCAGACCGCACAATTTTGGATTGGGTTTTTTGTGGATTTTTTTTTTTTTTTTGGCATTCCCAGAGACTATGACTCTGGTGGCAAAATACTGGAGCATGCTATAATATATATATATATCACCTATATTAGGAGTTATCTACTAGCTCACCATTACTCTGTCATGACTGCTGGGCAGTTTATCAAGTCACACACACACCCTGTGCAAGCTTCTTTTTTTCTTAACCATCTTTTTCTGCCCACTCGCAAAGCTAACACTAACTTGTTTTTAGGTTTGTTTTCATCAAAACCTGAGAAAAGATGTGGCTTTTTGTAACACCACCAGGGCAAGCTATCTGTGGTTGGCTGGTGAACTCTGTAATTCAGGGCCGGGGCAGAAATATTTAGGAGTCAAAAAAAGCTGACTTGCTCAAGAAATTAAAGCCCTTCTGACAATCTTCCAGAGAGCCCCTGAGGAAAAGGGAGGGAACCAGAGAGACTCAAGGAAAATGGATGGGAGCCCAGTGTGGAGATTCACGCCAGAACGGTTCCTGGCCAAGAAGGAAGGTTGGCAAGTAGACAAATACAGGCTTTCATAGGCAGCATTGTAAACAAGACATTAAAAATATTAATCCATTTAGATTTCAAGCACCAAGATGAGATTTACTTAAGAAGCAGAATTATGCTGGTAATGGCTCCTCAAACATTTCAGCTGAATGTCAAAACTTTTGCTCAACTGTATCAAGTGAAAATACAAGGAGCTGTTGACACTACAATATTCAAACATTCAACCGTATTGCAGGGCTGGAAAAACACAGAGGAAGGCAAAGGAATGCTTGAGCCTTGGGCAGAAACTCAAGCCCGCGCAAGGAAACTGCATTCGCAAATTATTTTTACCTTCATTTCTACATCAAAATAATAAACTGAAGAAGCAAAATGGTTTCTTAAAACCAAGCTTCCTTTCAGAAATTTTTTCAAATAAAACATAAATTACCTCTACCGAAATACTTTGTTTTCAAGTAGAAACAGTCATCTAGAACAGAATGTCTTTTTGTGTGAAAAAAAAGTTTACTTAAACTTTGAACACCTAGGACTTTTAAAAAAGTTTCTTCTCTCCTACAGGAATCAGCATGTCTTCCCTCTTTCTCTTAGAAAACATGCACTTATTCTAAATGATTGAATACTTACTTACTTTTTTAAAAAAAACTCATTGGAAGAGTCATCTCTCCCCAAAGCAAAGAGGCATTCAGGACAATCCTGAATCCATGCTGCCCAGAAGTACAGAAACACAGAAGAAACGTGTTTTTGGTGAACATGGTGTCAGTTCACCTCCAGCCTGCCATGGCCCCGAGACTCACAGGTCTCTTGTACGTGCTGATGAGTAGGGTTCACAAGCTGGTCTACCGAGGGGCAAGTGTGTCAATGGAGGGGAAAGCACAGGGAAAAACAAGTGCCTTAAACAGTGAGAAAAGTCTGGTCTGCAGTCACTATACAAGATTCAGAATCTGAGAAAGTTCAGAAGATTCCTGAATTGGGTTAAAGGAAAAACTAATATTTTTGAATCAACCAGGCTGTCCCTCACAGAAGCCCATGTGCACAGCCTGTGCTCAGAACAGGTCTTTTCCCCCCCTCTCATCTCAGTAGCACTTACAATCATTGTAAAATGCCACACATGGAGGGACTGTCATATCTCCATTCAAAGCACCAAAAAGGCTAACATCCTCCATTATCTTTAGTCACTTAAAAAAGCATTAGCTTAGGAAAAAGAGTAGAACAGCATCCTATCTTTTAGAACCTATGATATACTATACACTCCTTAGAATTATATTTCTTATCAGGTTCCTTAAAAAAAGAACAAAAAAGAAAAGAAAAAAAAAACCCACTAAGTTTTTTTCCTTGCTTCTATCTGTAACCACTCTTAAACTTATCTTAAGCTTTCCACAGTCTCTGAAATGGAAGACCTGAGCAAAGCAAAACCCCAAAACACAGAGTTAAAGAAGAAATAACTTCATTCTGCTTAGAACTCAAAAAAAAAAAAATAGATTAAAGTTTAAAGAATCTGAAATTTTATAACAGTTTAAACATTTAAATGCAAATGCAAGTAGCAACACATGAATTATAGAAATTCTGTAGTACTCCTGATCTTATGAATCATACTATGAAATTTTCTTTCTGCACTCTCAATGTAACAAGAATGAAATACTGGCATCTCAGGTATTTTGAAATGATACACAAGTAGCACATTTAATAGCATTAATTTTAATAAGTTAGCATTCTATCTCAGATGCATCTGTTTCAAAATGTTCTAGTTGAAGTATTTTTATGAAAGCTATTTGCCCATTACATACCACAACCAGTGCAACTTCACAGTCCAGGGAGGCATTTTCATCACGCCAAAGGAGAAACCATTAGCGAAACACTGCTTGGCAAACAGTAGCTCACACACTGAAGCTGCAATGTTATCCCAGCTTTCCTACATATGAAGCATAGGACTATGTTCAAAGTAAACATCTGGTCATAATTAAATAATAATTATGACTAACATTTTGTAACACCATTCATCCAACTAGTTTAAAGCATTAGGTAAATCTGTAAACAATGGGTCTAATCCTGCACCCTTTACTCACATAATACCATGCACTTCAAATGGACTATGTAGATCTTGTCTACACACAGACTTAATTGTTCTCAATTAACTCCATGTGTCAACACTCATTCCAGTGTGTCAACACTCATTCCAGTGAGAGAATTCAGCTTAATTCTCTCACTGCTTACTACAGGTGAATGTACTGTTTCTACACTCTTACTGATTTAACACCACTTTTACGGACACTTTCCTACAGGGATCCTCTAGGGCTTTTCAAATCTCAGCCCAGCCTCACTTCTCCTACACGCTTCTAATAACACAAATACTCTTTTACAGATGGGGAAGTTCACTTGTCGTTAGTATGCTTAAGGGACTGACCATCACATCTGACTTGCATCTGTAAACCCAGGACATATAAATTCCATTCTCATACCTTAATCACACAAATAGCCTTCTTCAGCCCTCATGCTCCAGAGTAAAACCACAGGAAATGGTAAGAACAGGGGAAAATTCTGCAGTTTCTAAAAATAAAATGTATTTGGAAGCAGACACGCTTAAACCACTTTTATGCATCTGTGGTACAAATGGCGTCTGTTACGGAGAACCAAAGTCACTAAATGAGGTAAAAAAAAAAATCAAGAAGAATTTGTAGACCTTCCTGACATTTTGGTGTCGGTCTGCTTTGACAGTCGAGCAACTGGAGAACAACGCAAGAGACCAGGAATACCTGAGTCAGATTTCATTTTGGCTCTGCTATGGACAGTTACTTAACTCCTTTGCTTCGACTGCAGTATCAGTAAGTCAAGCCAAATCATCCCCTCCTGGCGGGGGGGGGCCGGGGGGGGGATTCAGGAAAATCCCTATGGCCCTTTGAAGACAAATACTGTTTACTAGTTTTTTACTAGTGCAAGCTATTACTTAATGTTTAGGATTTTTCACCTTCTATCTTAAATTTTGCATAGGAAAAAATCCTATTTCACTCACACAGCAATTGAGTAAATTTTCCTTCCAATTTTAATTTTCCTTTGAAAGAGGTATGCTTAATTTTAGGTCTTATGTGTATTCCATGTAACTCTGGCATACATCAGAAAGCTTTTTTTTGAGCACCAGACAAAAGCACTGTAAAATGTCGTCCACTGCTGAATTTTCAGCAAAGCTCACACTAGTGTGGCAGTGAAACAGGGTGGGCTTTTCCCCTTAAAATCTTCTAATGGGTGCAGGCATTTCTCCAATGTGTTCATTCAGGAAAAAAGATTGATCACAATAATTACGTCACCTAAGTACAATTTGGTCGAACCAGAAAAGAATCCCGTGTCACAACAGCAATCTCTGCTATAGAAGAAATCTTGCAAAAAGTCACTGCAACTGCTTCCACACCGTGGAAGGATTTCTCCTGAAATCAGGAGAAGCAGCTGCCCGGCTGCTGGCTAGTAAGGACTCAGCTCGCCTTGTTCACTGATAACACTTACAGCTAGGCACTCTTAATCCCATATGTAGAGAGTGCTTGTGGACCCTGTATGAGTGAAAAAGTGGACATTAATGCTTTAATCCACAATATACTAACAGCTTAGTTTTAACATGCAGTGACAAGGACACGTTATATCAAAGCGCATTGCTTTCATGTGTGAGGGTGAGGATGGAGGGGTTTGCTTCGTCTCATCAGTTGTACAGGCAGCATCTGTCAGCAGCACAAACAGGCAGGCGGGGAGAGCTCTCTCATCCTGTCCAGCCAAAAAAGCAGCAGAGGTGCTATGCTGTCTCCTGCCAGGACGCCCAGAGCAGAGCTCCTGCTCAACAGCACCTCTTCATTTATTTTTGCGGCGCCTAGGACAGGACTGCAGCTGTGACAGCCAAGTGGTCTCTCTCCCTTCGTGTGGACCAGATCTTGAGAGCACTGCCCAGACCACAGCTAAACACTGAGCCAGGGCAGCAAAACCAGCAGTAGCTCCATTCAAAACCAGGCTGCAGCCTCCTCTGCTCCTTATCTGTGCCCTTGTCTTGGGGTCAGGCCAGGAACAGCCCTTAACCCTGCTGGCAAGAGCACTCTGCCACCACTCCACAGCAGCACACAGCCCAGACAGGGAAGGGATGCTTGGTGGGGGGGGACGGGTGTCATGCTGCTGGGCACCACAGAGCTGCCTACAAATACAGAGACTCTCAACACTACCTCTTAGCAAATCTATAATCCTGAAGAGTTTGTTCACAGAAAGCTGTAACTCATGCTACACAGGGTACAATTCACTGATGCACCCTTTAGCACAGCACTGGAACAATCCTGCAAGGCTGTGATAGCATCTTCTTGGGGTACTGAATTTCAGACAGGAGGGCTGAGAAACTACCTGAAGTGAAAATGAACAGCACATTAAATGAAAGGCACACAGGCTTGCTCGTTTGTCCTTTACTCATCATTGCTTATGAGTAAAAAGCAATTATCAGATTTGAGACGATGGCAGGCTAATCCCTGCTCTCGATTCACTAGCAGGGGTAACTGGCATTTGCTTGGAAAGCTTTTATGTTTAACACTAGAAATGCAGCATCAAATATGCCTGAGATACAAGGCATGTTAGACAAAATGGCCAAAAGTTTTAGCTGATGTTATGGTAGGTTATAAACTGCAATAGCTCGGGACTGTTGTCAATATTAAAATCAGCAGCTCCAGAGGATAATAACTACTTCAGGCATCTTAGCTAAATGCTCCTGAGTCAGAGTTGGCTGTTAGTGCATCTATAGAAGACATCAAAAAATGTTCAGGGCCAGAAAGCAAGTCAAAACTTTTTCTGAATCTAATTAGGACAAACGAGAGTACAAACCTCAATTTTTCTTTCATTTTAAACCAGTCACTTCTTATTGCTGTAACTGCACTCACTAACACTCCCGTCATTTATTTATCACATGATTCACTTATAAACAGGCCCTGGTACCATCTGAGTTTATCATACCACCAATTTTAAAATTTCATATGCTGCTATTTTGAGGCTCTTGCATCCCCAAAGATGTAGTACTCCAAATCTCTGTGAGCACAACAGATTCTGAACATCCCCATGGTCCATCTTTCTGACATGGAAGTACATCCAGTGCACTGTAAATATGCAACTAATATCAAAACTTCTTCAGAGCTGACCAAAGTGCTGGTTGCATTTAACAATTAATAATGAGCAGGTAGAAGCCACCGTTTCATCACAGGAGTGATAAGTGTAAAACACAGGATTCTGATGAGACCACTATGTTGGCCAAATTTCACTGGCTTTGACAGATTTGCTCTGAGCTGAAATCATGCTGTGATACAGACCAAGACTAGGTAAGAGTTCAGTTCAGTGTCCACACATGACCTGAGGTATCCTGCCTGGCCTCCATCAGCTGCTCCAGACCCCAAATGAGTCTGGGTAGGTGAAGCATAGCATCAGCCCAGCTAGATCCCCGCCTTTGGTCACCACTCCATAAAGTGACTGCTATTTCTAAAACATCTGAAACATGGACAATTGTTTCCCTCCAGTTTCTAGTGGGCTGAGTGCTTGGACTCTTAAGGATCCTGGATATATCTCTCTTCCAGGTGATTTCTGCACATCTCACACCTGAGCAAAGCATATTCCATAATCTTCTCAAAGGAAGCTTTGAGACCTTCCTTCTCCTAGCAATCAAGAAAAAAAAATCCATCAGCATCCTCAGTCACTTTCTGCCTCATTAGGATGTTTCAGAGGGCATTAGCCATATAGAAATGGCAATTCTCTGCTCTTTGTCTTTGAAATGCTGATTATCATGACACCTCAAACCTTCAAACTGAAAGCTTTTATGAAGGATAATCTGACCAGCCCATTTCTCGTTGGATGAGTACACTTCAGCTTGAAACTACTAATAAACTTTCCTTCCATTGAGATTTTTTTTAGGAAAACAAGTATGTAATCTAAAAAGGAAGCCTGAAAATAAAGCTAAACTTTAAAATAAAATATAAAATGTGATGTTCCTACCTTATACCAGCATCACCTTCTAATAAATCTAATGCATCTGTGGGAGGGCATTTTCAGAAGGGAGTAAAGTCCTAGGAAACAAAATGCTTTTAGTAGCCTGCTGAATGGCTTCATTGAGTATTTTTAGCCTGGCCTCTTGAGATGCACTGCAAACATTTGCAAAACTCTAAAACAGAGCCAGGGTTATGTCACTATCTTTGGTACAAATAATTTGTTAGGAACTATTTTGTTCTGGCAGAGGGATATATCAAGAGAGGATGCGTGAACTAGCTTGTTTTCTTTTGGATTAATGTTGTTTGTCAACTGAAGGCTGTCTTTATGAGGAAGGAGTAAGGTGCCAAGAAGTACATTTCACCATGCCAAAATTAAAGGGAGGAGTTCAGAAGCAGTCTTTTATTACCTAATTAGTTTTATCAAGTGACACAGATCAACTAACAGGAGATAACTAATAGGAAAAAGGGGTCTAATGAAAAAGTAAGTTACCAGCTGGATGCTCTCCAGAAAACAATTATCTCTCTAGGTAAACAAGTACTACTGTTGGGAGGTCAGACACAAACTGCAAGGAATGGAGGTCTTCTCAGGATACAAGCCCTCAGTGGAGTTGAAAAGGAAGAAAAAAAGTAGTGGGATAAACTACACTGAAAAGAAGGGATGACTTTTTATTAAAGGAGGGAGTATCTTTAGATAAAATTTTTCCTATCTGGCCTATAGATATCCCACCAGTTGGGGTTTTTTGAAACACAAATCAAATACAGCTAGCCAGATTTATATCTCTATTCAAAATGAAAATTAGGACTACAATAAGAACAGCCATATTCACCTGCTCAAGAACAAATTACCAGAATAACACTTTTACAGCTAGCAGGGAAAATGGCAGCTCATAGATCTTATTTTATCTTGATTACCCTCTGAAGACTGGAAAGGATGATCACAAAAAGAAATACAGAATTTTAGATACCATTATGCTTTATCCAAAATAACCAAAGGTAGTATCTGGTAGGTACTTATGTTTCCTTTTCATTATTTTCCCAATGCATGATCTAAACTAGTCAGGCAATTTAGACTCATGTGGCTCATATTCAAACTGCATCAATTTTTAATTCCTAATTTGAACAATACTTTCATGTTTCCCATTATTATTTGGTTATCTAAATATATATCTTAAATATACAAAACATGTCTGATTATTTTAGCTAGTAATACAACACCAGATAGATGTAACAGTGCAAAGAAATTTAAGAAGCCTTGCTGGAAAAAAACAAAAACAAAAATGAGGATTTAATTGACTAAAGACTTGTCCACCCCAGCAGCCTGAAGAAAAGCAACATTGATTTTTGCAAACATTCTTTGAGAATTTTAAGTGATGCAACAGAAGAGTTTTATTATGCTATTCTTTCCCTTCATCCTCCCTACTCCTCCATCATCAGTTAATTTGAAAACAGATGGGGCAAAAAATTTACAGGAAAATGGTACATCTCTTGGGATGGACAGTTCTACCTTTACTGCAGAGCTGTGGGGACCACCAGAGAGTTTCGTATTTACTTACAGTAAACTGTAGCAAGGAATGCTAGATGCAGAACGCAAAAAAACAGCCTCTCCAAAGAGAAATACCAATCACTGCTATCCCAGAGCTATGTTAAGAATGGCATAAGATGTTTATGAGGCTTTGGCACACCCTGAGCTGAGCTGGGTAACCCTGCCAGGAAATACTGATCCATTTGGTTAGCACGCCTTTCCTTGCACGGAAAGGCTGAGCAAGGGACAAAGCTCTAGTTCAGATAAGGCATCTCGACAACTGTGCATCCAGCTGAGAGCACCTGCAGGGACAGAGGCTTCAGCCTAGACGTGAATCACTGGTCCAGATTGTCATGATGCTTTCCATGGGAGTGCCAACATTCCCAGCAGCCCGCACATAGAACAGGTTATCACCACTCCTCTGTGTCTGAACGGACTTAGAAGTCTGATACTGGATTTTGGGGTCTCGATAATAAAATATTCCAGGAAAAATAAAAGAAAAAAGAAAGAGAGAGCACAGTACAGGAATGCAAATGAGTGAACTCACACAGACACAAATAGAAAGCAGGTTTAGTTGAGGAAATGAAATAACCAGAGGATGAACTTACTCCATCTGCCATCTACCTTTAAAGCCCTGCAACAGAAAAGACTGTAAGATTCACGGTCTTCACAAGATTCCAACTGACTCTGCAAAGAGTGGGGATTCTCTGCCAAAAAGAGTCAGCCTTCACTTTCCTCCAGAGAGTCAGTCTTGACTTGGCTGGCAAACCTCAACCACTGCAATATCCAGACCCACACAGGGATGAGGTCACTGGCCATAATCAGCACATCAGCACGTGTGGTGCAGATCTCAATATGCACTAGAGCCAGCTTCTCCCCTAACATATAATCCTTTGCTCCCACAAACCAGCATATCACCACTGTACTCTCTCTTCTTCTCTCCCCACCCCACCACCGCCTCCTTCTTCTTCTTTCTTCCATCATTTCCTCTTGCACTAGGATTGACTGCAAGGCATAACGCCATCGTACTGGGGCAAAATGATTCTGGGCTCTGCCCACCTTGAAAAGATTAGTGGAGGAGGAAAAACTTTGCTAAATCAGGATCAAGTGCCAGGACAGTGCACAAAACCAGAAAAGTAACTGTGACCATCTGAAGATTCAGTGAACCATCTTGCTTCTCCCCCAAAACACTTGCCTAAACAACAGATTACCATTTCAGCTGCACATCTTTTCTCTGACAAAGGGAGTCTAGCAGGCTTTGATCGTGCGTGCCATGCACAGACACTGAATTTTCAAATGCTTTCCTTACTTTTTTTCTTTTCATCCTTTCCCTCCTGTGGGCCCTAAGCAGCACGTATCTACTACATCTATCAAAGAACCAAGTAGTATATGTTCCTGGATTCAAAGTCCCAAATAAAACTGTTTAACGCTGGGCAATGAATTTTCTGGGTTTAGTTAGGCCACCCAGATGTATACACCTCTACCTATAACATTGTGAGAGGAATTTTCCCATAAATGAGCGTACAGCCAAAGCAATCTCTTGAGATTATCATTCTTCCACGCTACAGCATTCCTGCAGACAGCTCCTCTGAAAATTATAAGCTTTAAGGCAGTATTCTCTGCACACCACCTTCCTTCTCCCCATTTCCCTGGGAAGTTTCAGCCTTCAGCCCAGCATCACCAGACACCAGTCTTGTTCTGGTGGCACAACGTGAGCCCATCAGAAAAACAAGCTGAAGGAAAGGCGTTCATGCTTACTGCTGCTTTTGCCATAGCACCCTGGCATTTTCAATCTTGGTCCAAGGAGTACTCAGGCTAGATGCCACCAGCCCATGGCCACAGTAAATAATGAGAGCTCCACATTAAGATTGCATTGGCTTGGGAAGAATACCTGAATAAAGGAAAAAATATTATTATAAGGAATATGGGAAAGAGTGGCCATCCAAACAAAAAAAGCCTCACTTGACCAGGTCCCTGACCTTGCCTAGGAATGCAGGCAACATACTCAGGAGGAAAAGTTATCTGTGCTCAAGCTGTAGTTAACACCCAGATTCATATACTGTTTTCCACAAGGAAATGCTGTGTGTAAGGTCAGAAGGCAATAAATCACATTTCATTTTGGATCAGCTCATTGTTTAGGGGACACACATACACAAAAATATCAAAGGCTTTTTGAAATTAACTGTGAATGATTATGTGAGGCAAATGTAATGAAAACACAACAGAGTCTCTTAGCTAGGGGTAGAGAATATTCAGCCAAGGCCTTCCTCTGACTCCCACTGAGAACAACGCAATATGGAAATAACCAAAATTATGTATCATAAGAATGAAGACTGAAGGCTTTCCGCTAACTTATTGTTTTCCTGAATCATTAATTGCAAGACAGTTTTCTGCGTCACAAAAGAATTTCAATTACTGACTTTTTACATGATAAATTTACTGTACATTTTTGAGGACGGACAAAAATTTTATCGTTGTTATAATATGTCTAGTATTAATAGTTACAAAGGCTACTGAGCATTTCATCCTTTATTTGCTGTTACGAAACTCAAACTAGGCAAATAGATGATAAGCAATTAATAGGTTTAGCAATACATGCGATTAGCTGCAGTCATCTTAAGATAGAGTGATTTTTATGCACATTAAGTGGATTATATAATTAAACGATACGTGTTTTAGCAGAATGCACTGGATAAGAGTGTGTGCAATTTGCATGCATGCATGTTGAAAAGAAAGTGTTCTTGCAAACCCAATACATGTAGGTGGGAGCTCTGACAGAGCCTGTTACAAAGGATTATCCAATACTTCTCATAAGATGTGATTTTCACTTGCTTATAATTTTGCCAGACTAATTGTTTGGGCTGAAACTTTCCATGTTGGATATGTGCCTCAGGCTATTCTTTTTCTTACCTCAGCCAAAACTGTTCAATGATTTCCAAGATAAAAGCCAGGAAAAAAAGACATTGCTTTACAATGAGAAAACAATATCTGGTAGCTCCTCTTTCAAGAATTCAAATATCTTTCTTGTTTTAAACAGGCAGAAGGAACTTTTTAGTCAGAGAAGAGGCTTTTGCCAGACCAGTTAAAACCAGTTTAAATCTGATAACACTTCAAACCTCTGCTAACGCAGTGAGAGGTGATGGACAGGGTAACTGGGTGCCACTGAGAAGCATCATCCTCACAGGAGAAGAGGAAGATGAGATGCCTTCCCAGCCATTGCTGCTGCCTGTGCCACAGCCTGGGATGGAGATCAGGAGGAGCCAAGAGCAGGACCAGGCTGACCCACGATCCTGGGGGAAAACCTGGTGAAAAGAGGAGGAGAAAGAAGGTATGCCTGGCCCGTATAGACCACTTCTGCAGAAAACAGCTATCAGAATTCACTGAAGAACAGGTTAAAAAGAAGAGTATTTCAGCTGACTGAAGTGGCTTGGATAGTGAGTTTAGGATTAAAAGATCCTAACACCCAGACAGGATCACGGGTGGGATACAGGGCTCGACATTGCAAAACTCTGTAACTCTGTGGCACATGTACAGCACTGAACTAAAGGCAAAATAAAAAAAATATATATATATTGTAAAATGATAACTCAGGGACAATGCAAAGCTAACATTATCAGATACTGATTGTAACATGCTGCTTCTAAATATGTAGACACATCTGTGCAGGTATTCTGTTATTCAGACTCTAAGCACTCCCATAACTGCATTCAGAAATAAACCTCTGTTTATCAGAAGATCCCTTTTTTTTTAAACTTACCCCCTGTTTCCATCATTACAAACCTATCTATAAAAAATGAGAAAGCAGGTTTGAAGTGATCAGGCAGATAGCTTTTAATGAGTTCTTTAAGAAAATTTATGCCTTTGATAAACTTCATTTCCTTACAAATCCAGCTACAGACATTTTCACTTCAGCAGTCCTGGGGAAAGGATGCTGGAGCTACCAATCATGACTGAGAACAAAATGTTAAACAAAACGTTTTGGAAAGGCAAACAGTGTGTTTACTCTACAGCTACTGTGTAGCCTAGCACACACCTCCTTAGCCACCGGCTACCCAGCGTGGCCAAAATCCCTGTGCCCCTGCTTTGGGAGAGCCACCGCCCCCAAGCCAGCTCCTGCCTCTTTGTCCCACCACAGCTGCAAGATGCTGGTGCAGCCGAGGTCACCCTTCCAGATGGTGGTGGCAAAGACAGGGAGGTCCTGAACTGCTGTCCTCCGCAGGCAGGCGAGCGGGACAAGCACTCTGCCTCAGCACAGGAGAAAAATCCTGGAGGTTTTCACTGATTTCTGCAGTGATTTTTGAGCAATGGCCAGAAAGGAACGGCAATCGTTGGTTAATCATTTACCCCTTCTGGTGCTGGTTACTCAATACAGAGCAGGCATTGCTCATGCAACTACACCACGGCCTGGAGTCGAAATGGAATGAGTAAGGCAGAAAACTTTCTGTGACTGGAGGTTCAAGGTTGTAGCCAGAGATTATACTTGGAAATATACATAGAAATGTATTAATTTAAATTGCTGATTGTAAGCTTTTTTTTCCCCCCAATCTTCATCTCACCTTCTGTGTTGTTCACCTGTTCTTCTTTCAGCAGTGAATTCCACTTTCCACAACTAACTGGCTAATGATGAATTAGTCTAAAAGGCAGAAGGTGAAAAGGAATGCTGGTTGTTCAGTGGGACCCTGTTTTTCTTCCTACCCTGTACAATACCATTTATTCCTACAGATATAAACTTCAATAACCATTATAACAACACTATTTTCATTGATTATGTGCTTATTAATGCCAACTTTCCTTCAGTGAAGAAAATCACCTTCTCCCAGGAGAGAGATGATTTGCAATTTCATAATAATTGTGGTGCCTCTTAAGTAGTTCTAATTTTAACAGGACAAAGTACATCTTGTTTTACAAGGACGGCAGAACCATCACATAGCACAGTGCTACAACCTTTTCAGCATGCAAGCATTTCCACAGAGATAGAAAAAATTAGATCTCATTCTCTACAAAGTATTATTTTTCTTATTTAAAAACAGAAACTTATTGGGACTTGGCATACCATGCATTTAAGAAAAATAGATAAAAACAAGAAATTCAGAAAAGTTATGACTTTGAATAATTTTATCCATCATTTTAATTTAAACTTTTAGATAACATTTGAAGAATTTTGGTGATAAAGAGGAACACAACTTCACAAGAGATATATTTGTCAAAGTCCTGTTTCTCCATTGCATAAAACTATTCCCATTAGTGCTGGCTGTTGTGGCATATGCTCCCAGTAACGGGGCAGAAGAGTGGCCTCGGCAGACACATAGCTTCTCCTTCCCCCAGTTCTGGATGGATTCAGTCTTACTACTCGTCACAGTCAACTCGATGTCAACTCTAGAGCTGCAGGAAAATCAAATAAAACACACTTATATAGAGTAACTTGTGCCACAACTCCTTGATTTATATTTGATCTAATTGCTAAATAGTCTACTAGGGACTTGCTAGATCTGGCCCAAAAGTTACCATCAACAAATTATGACAAAATGTGTGTTGATGCACATAAAGTGAAAAGAATTGCCTCAGAAAAGCAACACAAAGCACCAAGTGAATTGGAAACGGCCCGTGAAAGGCAGAGGGCATGCACTGTAGCTCTTTCATGCTCTGGTTGGTTTTTGTAAGCTTCATTTATGTTAATTAACCATTTTTCTCCCTGCAAATAATTTCATTCGAAGCTGTGCTATCATTTTTATCCCCCATCCTCCTTGCCACAGCCACATAAAACAGTCCAGCTTAAAAAGGTGACAACTGAAACACGTTGCCACAGCAAGAGTCCAAACTCCCTATGTTAGTGTAAGATCCCACTCTCTTGTTTCCCTCCTGCTCCTCCTATCATCACAAGAATGAAAGAAATTAATAAACTGTAACTCTCAGTCTAATAGAGCCTTGGCCAAAATTCAAGCTCGATAATTAATTACATTCTGCCTCTCCAAATTCCCACACTACACTGACTAAGAGATATAACTCTTCTTTTCCCCTCCTAGACGAATTTTCATTCGTGGCTATGGCTAATGGACACAGCATTCCACCTCTGAGGGAGCTGGGAGGTTAACTGGAGAGAAATAAGAGGTATTTATAATACTTGGATAAGGAGACAGCAGCAGATGAAGAGAGAAGAGTACTGTAATAAGTCTGAAGTGTATGTCAACCCAAAAGCTAAATCATTGTTCTCTAATTACACTTTCCATCAGGGAATAAAAGCACAAATGATCATACAGGAGGCAGCTGTCAGAATTTGGTGTCTCAGGGACTATAACACAGACTGAATGATTTGGGATAGGAGAGCATTTGAGACAGTTCAGATACGGTTATGGAAAGCTGATAAATCAGTAAGGTAAAACATTTAAATATAGCAGTAGACCTCAATAAAACACAGAAGGCATCTAACCCATCTCAGTCTGAAGAATAAGGAGCATTAACACTGTATTATGTTCTCAGACAGCCATAAACCAAATCAGTACCTCATGCCATTATTCAGTAAATTACCAATATATCAAGAGAAGGAAAACTATTATGATACCTATACTACGCACATAACATAAACCAGTCATCGCACTGGGATTATAATTGGAATTTGTTTCTGAGGCTGATAGATGAACACTATAACCTTAAGCAGCATTCTCACTAGATTTTATTTATTGCATATTTCATGTGTATTTGTAAACTACTTAATTATCTGGTTTCCCTTCTGGTATAAAAGCATGTGCATCATCACAGAAAAAAAATCACAAGGCAAGGCTACCGTGAAAGGATCTTGTTAGTACTGCATGTATTTCACAGTGACAAAAAAACAGTGCAATTCTTTCTGAATACTGGAGATATCATCAATAAAACCTGTTTCATTCCTTCCTTAATCTGGTCTGTGTCATATTTGCCGTCTGTGTGACTGTTTTACAGATGACACATACCTGCAGCCTAGAGGTTGTATCCTCCAGATTACAAGTCATTATTAATATACAGTGACAAACTATTTTTACATTGATCAGATTACTATGGAGAATATATGCAGTGGGTGTTGCCAAAAGCATAGAATTGTTTATCATGAACCAGATGGTAACTTTCGATCCTGTTTCTGTTTAATTTTTGTTTCTAAAAACTCTTCCAATTCTAAATCAGAAGCAGGGTTATTTCAATCCAGCCTTACTTGAAAGCTGGTCTTGGATCAATTAGTCCAATTCTTCATTCATTCCACTCATCTCCAATCTGTAAGGCTTCAAGTCTCCACATTTCAATTCAAATTAGGTCCAAGATGCTACAAATGTAACATACATAGCATACTGCACCCATGTCCTGATGCACCCTGTAAATCTTGAGATTTACAAGACTGTAAATCTTGTAAATCTTGATTTACTGCAAGAAGTCCAGGTATCTAAGGCTTGGTCCTCTGCCTCCATCTCAACACCACACTAACTGGGCAGAGACTCAGGAAACCAGCTCAGGTAGATTAATTAGTATCGTCAGCTTTTGCACAAGAAATCAGTCTTCTTCAGCAGTGGCAATGCTGGGTCATTATAGATTGCCTGAGAAAGGCAATAAAAACTCACCATTTTCTAAGCATAGAAAAGGTAAGCAAAATGTGGCTACAAAGGTTTCCTTTAGTTTACATAAAGTTTAACAATAATTCTGCTAGAAAAAAAAAAGTTACAATAGTTTCATATCTTGGTACTTCTTTAGATGTCACAAAAAACCACAAGAACGTATGTACAAACTTCTGCATTAGTTGATGTACACATATTTTACATATAAAAGAGTAAATTATCCTGTGCGTGCAAACATACATAAAAGCTATGACAAATAGCTGCTTGTCTAAATATACTACTTTCTGTTACCAGGTGGAAAGAATGGAGCCATCAGACAATGCCAGTGTTTGCTTTAAACTGGAACCTGTTCTCAGAACTATCATCCACATGTGTTCCAAGACTGGTAAACCGTACTGCTCCCACTGCAAGAACCCAATTCACATGAACTCCTGATCAGATCTGTACTCATTGCTATATAGACACTTTCTATTAATTTCAGTTTTTTAACTATTCACATCAATGCCAGATATGGTGAGACCACAACATACAATGTTGACTTCAAAACGCATACTGGAACTTTTCATATGTCCAGTAAACAAGTGGCAGGAGATAACTCCCGTCTTTTGGCAACCTGTAATATAGTTCCACTGGTTTTGGTGCAATTATTTTTAATTTATAATATGACAATCGAGGGAAATGCAGTATCACTGAACAGGTATTTCATTTTTTTTTTCCACCCAAGTGCTAGACATCCCAATGCTTTTTTCTTTGTGGTAGGTGTTTGCTTATTGTACATCATGACTTGATTTAGAACAGATTATCACACAACTCTCTTATAAGCATGGTCATCAATATCATGGTTTTCTTGCTTTCATCCTTACTACTCTCATCTAGGAAAGATTTGCAGTACACAATAAAGAGCCCAATACTGTGCAATGCCAAAACACATGAAAAGCATCACAAATCACAACGCTGTAAATCACGCTTCTTTCCTCCTCTTGGTCACAAAATGTAATTACAGCTGACTCTAAGGACAATGTACCAATTG
Organism: Scolopax mira; assembly: GCA_004320125.1. Lineage (NCBI taxonomy): Eukaryota > Metazoa > Chordata > Aves > Charadriiformes > Scolopacidae > Scolopax > Scolopax mira. The sequence continues at coordinate 34,813 of BJBW01001774.1, read as the reverse complement.
TTCTCACAGTATTTTGCATGTACATCGAGCCTTTTATCTACAGATTCTAACACTCTTCAGAAGTTTGAATTACGATCTGCAGACTCCCCACAATACAGCTAAGAGGAGATTCTCTGATTAGCTGACTATCAGTGCATCAGGACACATAAAAGCGCTTTATTTGAAGCGGTGTTCCCGGTTTGACAAGGATTCACATATCTGCTTTTTCAGACAGTGCACTGAACAACCCCCTCGCTCTCAACCAGCAGCTCAGACAGACTCCCAGGGGAATTTATGCTCCTAAACTCAGGATAGTGAAAACAGTCTGAAAATAAAGCGAAAAAGCTGTTAATTCACCTACGCTACACTTAGCTCTATCTGGGTATCCTGACCAGGAGGGAGGGAGGCAACAGGGGCAATGTACATGCTCTCTCTGCAAAGACACTCAGGAAAAATCTGCTCGCTGTTTTCTCAGGACTCATGTTCAAGGACAAACCAACCTACAGAGGGGGAAAGAGCCTGCTGCAATCCCATTTCTCAGCTCGCATCCAGGTGGCCTCTTCAGGCTGTTGGACTTCCCCAAATTCAGCATTTATAGGAAAGAGGGATTGGATTATCCTTTAATGTGCTACACAGGCCACACCTCTTAAATAATAAACTCATAGATCCTGAGAGCACAGATACTACATAGATATAGGTACAGATACTGATCTACAGATCCTGACTAACTGATCTTTGACTTTAGCATGCTTTCCATCCAGCCTGGATGCCTTTAAGGAAAACCCCAAAGCAATAAAGGATCCTAGGCTTTCTGCAGTGGTTCTCTCTGGATCTTAGAAGTTTTTGGTCACAGCTGATAGTTTTTCCCAGAGGTGGAGGCAACCTTTGAGGTGAGTCAGGCATTTGAGGATCAGAGTCCAAACTACAGCATACCCTTTGAGTCTTAGAAGAACTTTTGCTAGCTGGTAAATGCAATATAACTGCCTCCTTGTATAGCCCCATTTTTTTAACTCAGTAACAGTAAACATGGAGGTTATAGCATTTGAGCTTAAATTTTTTTCAGCTGTTCACAAGCTTTACAAAACATTGAAGACCCTTCTCTGGAGGTCATCAGATTCCAAATGAATATGGGGATAATTAGGTCAAGCCTATGGAGTATTAATCTGAAATAAGGACTGTGATTTTAAATATTTGTAAGAAAACGTTTAAAAAAAAAAAACCCAACTCACAATGCTAATGATTGAACTCATTCAGTTCTGATTCTCTAAGATTTCCAGAACACCTGAGACATTGCTGAATCTTCGTAACTTAACTAGCAACAGTCTGATGTAAGTGATAGAGGTAGGATTAAAAAGCTTTCTTGATTTCAAAGAACAGACTGGAACATCGCCTGGAAAAGTGACTCTTTGGTAATGCAACCCTACTGAAGATTTTACTTTACTACATATATTTTTAATGTGTATGATTTAGTTCTCCATTTCCTAGTTAATTTTATACCAGTTGTCAGGGACTGTTGCTGGTGAACCTGACTGGCTGATACCACTGTAAGCAAGAGTCAGTTTTGCAGATTTTGACTGAAAGACAGCTAGTGATAAAAGAAAATACATGAACATATGGATCAAGAACATCTTGAACAGGAATTTAAAATGGCTCACACAATGGAGCTATTACATTATAGAATTACTGTACAGTACACACGTCACAAAAATGCTGCTTATATTTTGTTTTATTGACATGGTAAATTACCAAACTTGTTCACTGTAATACATACTTTTAAATTATCTGTTTGGATTTATCAGCGTAGCTATATTTATTACACACATGTAGACACCTGTTTTCTAAAACACACCAACTGTGCCAGAACGACCATGGAATCCTCTGGATCTCAGCCAAGAGGAAACACATTGCAAGCTCTCCTGAACTGCCCTAAAAAGTCTTCAATTTTGTAATGAGGAGATCACCAGCCAAAGTAAAATACATTTTATGATTTGCTAATCTCCGTGTCAAAAAAATAAAGCAAATATACTAAGTTTTGGTCATTTGGCCATTATTACACAAGATAAAGACAAAGACTAACACTTCTTTTCTTGCGAGAAGTGGCTGATATATTTGCTGTCAGCCTGGTCCCCTTTTACAGAAACATTTAAGTCTTATTTGTAACAGCGGAAAAAGACAAAGGCAGAAGGATGAAAATGGAAAAACCCCAAATTCTCAGATGATTTTAAGTTAACACAGGGCTTTCCACACTCTACTGCCTGTTTGCAGGTACCACCTCAACATTAGGGGGTATCTCCCACAGGAGAAACCTTTCTAGAGCCACTGCTGGAGGCTGGGTGGGACACCCTACCCTGGTGACCAGGTATCAGTGTGCATCGGTGTGTTGGCAGCTGAACCAAGACATTAGTTACATTCCCAGACATGAGGCTGCAATCAAAGGAACACTTCATGGTTCAAGTTTGGTGTTGAAAAGCCTTCTCTGTTAGGAGTCTCATGGGAGTAGTTAATAACAGTTACCTCTGGGGTTTCCACTGGATGAAAGGATGCTTCCTAAAGGGTTCTGTGACCCTGGCTTCCAAGATATCTGCCTTGATCAATGCATACTTTGGCACTGTCTTAAATGGATTGTCCAGTATCTTTCCAACTACAGTAGCTTAATAAAATAAAATAAATACTAAAAGTTCAAATGCTACGTTCAGTTTGCCTTCAGTCATTGTTCTGAAACCTTCTGACAGATGAAGTTTTGATTCAGGTCATGTCTGCAGTGTACAAAAGATAACTCACAGATGGATTTCAAGGTCTTCCTCAGCTTCAAAGGTCAGTTACTCCAGGTCTACAACAAAGCTCTCACACTAAGCCAAAATTCTTTATGAAATTTTCAGTGATTAATAAGGGTGTGTACATAGAAAAGACTTAATAATGTTGTCTCCTGGACAAACTAGTTGGAACAACCCATCTTCACATTTGCAACTACCTAAATATTTCACCAGTATCATACAGAATTATATGATACCATCACCTCTTCAAAGTTGGAACATAGGAGGCTCCACTTAAATACGAGAAAAAAGTGCTTCACAGTGAGGGTGACAGAGCCCTGGAACAGGTTGCCCAGGGAGGCCGTGGAGTCCCCTTCTTTGAAGATTTTCAAGACCCGCCTGAATGCAGTCCTGAGTGACATCCTCTAGCTCTAGGCAATCCTGCTTCAGCAGGGGAGTTGAACTATATGATCTCTATGGTCCCTTCCAACTCTAAAAAATTCAGTAAAAGTCAGAATTATTCAGATAGAGGAAATACAGACTTATTATGACATAGTGTAATGGCCTTAACCACATGCATTCCAAATTCTTCTCCTAATGACAAACGATGATGCTAAGCATACAAAAATTGTGCCAACAACATTGTTATATTGAAGACTGAGCTAATAGATTTCTCTGGAGAAATTCATGAGAATGGAAATCCATTTCCATTCCTACTATGCAAGAAGAGGTTTTGTTTATTTAGTGCTAAGAGGAACAATGGACCAATTCAGTCTCAGGGCAAGACTGATTTCCAGAGGTCTTGAGAACAGACACTTCAGTAAACAAGTATTTTTATGTCTGTGTATATAGGAGGAATAACCCCAAACACAAGAGAAGGTAGGAAGGAAGTGTAGGCATAGTTATTGTGGGACATTGACAAAAAATGAAAGAAGTGGCAAAGATGCTTTTGGGCAAAGCATTGCTTATAGCACGTGTGCAAGGAAGCACTTCTAAAAGTATACCTTAAAAGTTTTAGTGGTAGTGCTTTTAGTTTTTTTTTTTAACTCCACCACATTAAAAAAAAAAAAAAAACAAAAAAACCCCCCCAAAACAAAAAAACCCCTACAAACCCTCTCTCTTTAGCATTTGTGGAGATCTTAAGGAGCAAATTTTGATAAACTGACCACTATAAAGAATAAGATGATTGTTACATATTGAGCACTGAATGGTCCACAGATAGCAGTGACACATCTCTAGGAAAGATATGCTTTAACCTTAGGCAAATAAATCCAAATTTTCTTTTTTTTTTTTTTTTTTTTTTAAGTGCTTACAGAGGAAATCATTACCACACTGATCTAGATAAATATTTCAAAGTTGAGTTAAGAGCTTTACTTAGATTTTAGACTTCATTTTGCCTTTTGGTAGTTTATCTTATTCTCCCCCTTACACTTCCCTAGTAAGGCTGTGTATTAAATATAACATCCTTTTCTATACAGTAATTAAAAAAAAAATTTACCATGCTATGATGGTAAAAAAGAAAAGCTGAGCAGACTGCCTTGCAATACATATATTGGAGAGCTACAATAAGAAAATAAAATCATAGTATTATTAATAAATTTACCAATGAATAATCACAGGTCTAAGATTTATCATTATCTGGTAGTGCTTAAGCTAACAAGTAGGATAACAAATCATCTCATTTTTCAATGGCACTATCAAACAATTTAAAGAAAATATTTTCATGTGACTGCTTCTTTAAAGAATTTTGTGGAAACTGCAAATGGGAGGGTTTTGTTTTCAAAATTTTTGCTCTGTTGTGAACATGCAGTAGTTGCCTTAGTGGTCCTGCTGAAAAGAGTTTAAAATCTGGTATTTGCTACAAAACTGCAAATGCAAATCTGTGAACTTCTCAAAACATAAGAAACAAGACAAGTGGAATTTGGCACTTGGTATCTCCACTTAGTAACTCCAAGGAGATCTTTTCCTACCTCTACATTTACAGCTTACACATATCATTATGGTCATAAATAATTATTGCTCATTTCGCACTTTTACAAATGGAGTCCAATGTCAGATATATTTTCTGAAATTCATAATGCTTATAACCAACATAAGATCCTTAGGGCTTCCTCAAGCACAGCATAGTAAAAAATAAATTAATACCTATTAAACTCAGTAGCTAAGTTCTGATCACAAAAACAAAGGTTTGATACACTTTCACAGAAATGAATTCTGAAATATACCAGGATTTTTTTTTCATAAATAACTGTTATATCAAGGAGTTCACTGGCAACAGGATCCTGCAGTTATTTTGTTAATGAAAGGCAAAAAAAAAATAAATCTTTTGCACTAAATGAAAAGATAAAACTGTGTTAATCTGCATTACTTGGTTAATTTACTAAAGTCTGTTCAGCTATTTGTAGTGCACTTGATCTGCATCTTTTTGGTCATCCAAGAGCCGTGCACAGTCTTGACAACTAGGATAGTTGTCCTAACTCCAAGATACTGGAAAAACCAGCAAGAAGTGCCACATTGTCCAACAACATCTGAGAAATTTCATGTAGTTTTAGCAAGGTTAAACACACGGTCCAAATCTAGATGGAAGTCTGCAGTCACAGACCTGATCTAAATGTATGGAAAAGGTAATCAGTAAACACTAACCCTTTAAGTGTTTAGGGCAAACAATATTACTGAGTTATGTTCCCATTTAATCTCATTTGTAAATAAGTCTCAAAAAATTGATCTCTGAGCGAAAGCATTTTTGGCAGCTGCAACTGAAACGGCCAACATATGAATACCTTCAGAGATCAACAAAGCCTTCAGTAAAAAGTTCAATTTTTATATTCAACTACCTGGCAAGTATCTCAAGAGTAATAATAATCTACCTCTTGCTGTAGGATGCAGAAAATGTAGGTCTGTATAACAATATACAAAATCATATGTCTATAATTGTTATTATATACAAAAAAGTGGCTTTCAGATCACTAGATTTTTATTATTTAAATAATGAAATTGCTTTTAAAAGTGCAGACAGATAACATAACATAATGTTACCTTACTGATGTATAATTTGAATGCTGCACAATCAAAAGAAATCTGTCATAACGCCCCACACAACACAGAATAGTCAAAGGCTTTATTCTTCCTGTCAAACAATTAACATGCTGATTTTTTATCAGTGAGAGTGAGTGTATAAATATTATGCTAACTTGTAACAAAATGTCCTGGAATTCAAATTTACACTGTGGCTGAAAATTCATAGCTTACATAGTTAAACTAAACAATCTTCTCCTGTAGAATATATTAAGTAATAAATTGGGGGGAAAAGTTAAAATTCACATGCCCAAGCACAGGACAGAGTCCCTGCAATGCTTGCACTGTATTTACTTTAAGCTGCACTCATCTTGCATGAAGTAGTGCAGTTTCAAGTGAAAACATCAGGAAATCTCTGAGCTCTGAGGATAAAAATCTGGCATCAAAGAATGAAAAACAAAGGGACTATTTTAGTTTCAGATGTGCTTTTCAGGAACTGAGCTTGCTCTGTTTTCATTACAAGCTGCTGACACCCTCCACAGGAAACACAGTTATTTTGGACTTTTACTGTGGCAAACAGCTCCAGTGATTCCCTCCAAAGTGCTGGCCCAATGCTGGGATGGCCTCTCCCTTTTCCCGAAGGGAAGCAGGAATACTGCATATACAGCCATCATCACTGACTGACTCATCATTATCATCATCTTTCCAGCAGTGGCAGAGGTTGCCTCCTCTCCACACAGCCACCAGACCTGCCTGCAAACTTTGCAGGATGGTGCGAGAGGAGGAAGACTCTGGTACCAACTGCTCCCCACCTTTCCTGGCCAGGGATGGGCACCCCAGCCGCTCTGCATGCCAGGCAGAAGGTGGTCACACAGGGATGCTCCTCTCTCAGGGGAAAGGTGTGGACGACAACACGCCTTGGTTTCAGCCTGGCCACCCACTTGTACAGGAGACAAATCCTAGGCAGAAGCCCGTAGAAAACACTACCTAAGCCTAAAACACTCTGGTCGTGGTTCCACCACAAAGCGTGATCACCTTGCCCTGGGAGATAATCACCTCGTAATGCAGGGAATTGACAGCAGTTATTTTATGGAAACAAGAATAGTTTTATTTAAAAAATTAAGATTACATGTAAATGTTAAAATTCAGTTGAATCCAAACACTAAAGAAATGCTGAGGCTTTCTTCCTTTCCTTAAACAAAATTATGTGCACATGAAAGACCACCACTATCAAGAGAGAACAGCTCTTACAGGGTCATGAGTAATGAAATGCTTTTAGCAGTATTTATCCAGTTCCAATCAGCAGATAGATGTAAAAAAAAAAAAAAACCACCAAAACAACAAACAAAAAAACCCAAAAGACAACACACTAAAAACGAAATAAAAATCCAACCTCAGGAACAATAGGAAGCAGTATCATTTCAATGAAAGTAATGATTAAAGCTTTTGACTCAACTATGAGCCTCCCCAATTATTTCCAGCACTGAGTAACATCCTGAATTTAGTGCCACTGACCTTCACTTTCAGTTCCCCACTGCAATGCTGTTTTCTAGCAGAGAAGCAATCTGCAAATGGGAAGTCTAACACATATGCAGGGCAGACTTCAAACAAAGGGCTATTGTCACAACGAGAAGCCTACCACGAATAATGTCCTTATTGCAATCATGAATGATCTGACTCACAAAGCATCTGAAAAAATGTTTCAGGCTACAACCACTCGCATACACACAAAGCACACCTGGCCATCTCACCCAGCAAGTAGATGCTTAGTAATGCTACATGGTTTTATAAAGAGAAATAAGGTCTTCTATCATTATGAGTTTATCTTTCCCTTCTGTAGAAAAGGGGGAGACATATCCACACCTCCCGAGCACAGGGCGCTTTTCATATGAGGATATAATACTTCAAGTATTATAATTCAGGATACAACCTTACATGGTACTCAGTACTCAATGGCACTGGCCTGTGCCCTAAGGAACCCAGGCTGGGTGGCCAGCAGGGATGGGTCACCCTCATCCACCTCAGTACGTGGGTACCAACTGGAACATCTGCCTTTGGAGTCCTCATGAGCACCACAGGGTCAGTGACACCCCTAGTTCTGAGCAAGGCACGAGGACACAGGGACACAGGCAGAGCGAGGCTGCACCATGTTCGCGTGGCTGCCGAGCCAAAAGCCCTCACGGTGCCTTAAAATGACCCTGCTTTAAATAAATTCTGTCAACACAGCACTGCAGAGGTACAACGCCGGGAGAACCCTGCTGGGTAACACCGGCTTCAGTGGTTCTACAGGGAAAAGGTGTCTGTCATTGCCAAGCCACTAAGGATTAACACTAGAAAACAACCATCCAGTTGCAGAAATTATTCACAGAAGATGGGGAGAAAAAGTGCAAGGAAGCCAAACTGCACCCTTCATAAACAAGAAAGCAACTCAATTTAACTGCAGAACTCAGCAGCACCGTAACTACCCAACCTTCACCAGCCTCAGGCAGCCTGGGCAGGGAGTCCAGAAAGTGATAAAATGATTACTTAAAAAAAAAAAAAAAATCTGAAACTTAAGAGAATACACAAGTCTTTCTTAGTAACATAAACGAAGTTTCTTTATGAATATATTCCCCAGCTGAACACATATTTTAACTTCAAATAGAGGGAGTGTTTTGTAAAAGCATTATGTAGATGTGAAGCTGCTTTTATGTAATCCAGTTTATCAGAGAAACAAGTTGCATCTTGTTTGTAAAATATTAGAGATAAAAGTATAATCATTGAAATATTTGCATATTTTGTAGTACAAAGAAATAATGTATGCTAACAGACTATTTGCTGTCACATTAGCTTCAAACAAATAAGGAAATAAGGGTTGATTTATTACTGTGTGTCTTGGGCTGTAAAATGGTAAAATTCCACTGACTGCAGTTTAAATAGAGGCCTAGTAAAAGTAGTAGAAAAAATCCTATTGATTTAATAATTCAGAACATAAAGTGGTACAATAGAAGGTGCTTAACTTTATGAAAATAATTTAAGAATTTCTTTTATTCATTTATACTATTTAAAGGACTGACTTCTAAACTGCAACTTCTCAAATCTGCACTTTACAGAAGTGCTGACACACTGAGGGTGGCACACCATGTCCTTCATAAATAACAAACCCATTGAATCTGATTTAACTGCAGAACTCAGCGGCACCTCTGCCCCAGGAGGCCAGTTACCAACTGTCCGCCCTGTTCCTGCAGCCAGCCACATCTCCTGGTACTTTTTGGTTTGATTTTTGATCCCACCATTACCACTGGGACACTTTCCAGCATCTGGAAGTTTTCTCCCAACTTCCATCTTCAATAAACTGCAGATCAGTTTGTCGATCCTCCCATGGCGATGTTGGCCTCAGTCGGCTACAACAGTTTTCTCCCCTCCCTTGTGCCTCCCTGAAGCAGGCAAGGAGGGGAAAAACAGTAGAAGGAAAGGGAAAATAAACCTCAGTGTGCACTTACACATGGGTCTAAACACATGCATTCACGTGTACTTAAAGACATATTGACGTGTATCTACTATACCTAAAATCATGTTTTCAAATATGGGATAAATCAAAGGTGGAGTCCTGAATCCTCAGAATTTTCAGCTGCTTTGGTTAATGACTCCAAGTTCTGCTCCCCATTCACATGAGGCAATTTTGAAGCAAACCAGCACATATTGAAGATCGCTGGCAAACCAAATCCAACAGCTGTGGTTTGATTCAGTATGTCCGTCGCATCCAAAAAAAGCCTCATGAAAATTCTCTCCATATAACCCAATGTCCATGAAGGGCATCAGGAAGGTGTGCGCACACCACTGTGGGGTTAGCTTCAGTGCTAGGGAGCAAAGGAAATGACACAAAGTATCCTGTAGCCGTGACTGCATCCAGTCAGGATCACATTTAGAGAACTAAAGAGATTTAATAAATCAGTTTTAAAATAATTTCTGCTTTTTCAGAGATGGCAAGTAGATTAATAAATATTATACTACTTTCAAGTAGTATAGCTAAGCCATACAGCTCCATGTGTACAGAACCCTCTTGTAGTTAAAATCAATCTACTGAGATCTACTGAGATCAAGTTAAACCAAGAGAAGACATTCTCAATGCAGTACGAGACTGTCAGCATATTCCTTCATAATTCCACCGGTATTTTGGAATGGCACAGACCAACCACAGATTAAAAAAAAAAAGAAAAAAGAAAAAAGAACTATTCCCAACTATGTATTTGTATCTATTTTTTCCTTCCCTTACCATAATATTTTCCCATAAATGCCATGGAATTATAGCATCTTGGATTTCATTTTACAAATAACATGGATGCTTCTGCACAGTAATAATCCTCGTGGAAGTATTAGCAGGTTATTGTTCCATTTATGTGCAACTTGAAAATAAAAATTCTAAAGAGTTGTAGAAGTTTTAGACTAATGTTTCTATATGTCATGCTACTAAGAAATAATTCTACAGTAAAGGCATAAACTCCAAGTAAAATTGCTGACGGAGCCTTAAATACCAAAAAGAAGCAGAAAGTCCTAAATCTAATTTTAAAACATGATTTTTAAAAAGCAAGTTACGATGAAATTTCTTAACCCAGATGATTAGCTGTGTTAACATTTGCAGCATATTATGGTTATTAAATAGAACACATTTTTATTTGAGTGTAAAAGTTTGGGAGTTTCCTCATATGACCTTCCTGGCATACTGCCGCGGCTCAGCTCTTGCTGACATTTAATCTGAACATAATCCCTGAAATCTCAGTGCCATTGCTGGGTTGCATGAGAATGATTCTCCGACAACATACACAGAATCATGCTGTAAATTTAATTTTCAGCTCATTGCCATTCCCCTACCTTTCCAGATGTTGCAAATTATTTGACTGAATAAAAATAAATGGTCCATACCCTTTGATACAGAACCATATAGTACCTAAAAAAGAAAACAAAGAAAACAAGTCCGACACTTCTTATTTCAGTTGGTTTTTTTACTGATGGTTACCATATTTTTAACAGAGCAGACTCCAGAAAACAAGTAAAATTCAGCAGCTGATGAAAACCCTGGGTAATGAACTGCAGTGGCTCAAACAACCTCCTCAACTCTAAACAGGAGCAAGACCACACTGCAGCAGAGGGATGAGGGTTCCAGCTGAGGATACTTGCACTTGATTGTGGTCGTCTGAATAAGCAATTGCCTTTACAAGAAAAGCATACACTTACAGAGATTTTTTAACATTCACAGATGCCTCTGATCTCTGAAGCCAACTGCCTTTTTGTCATGAACGCTGTGAAAAATCACAATGTCCAAGATTTCCACATCTGTGATTTTTGGCACTTGTGCAAGGGTAGGGATTGAATAACTGATGTCTGAACAACACTAATGAAACTGAGGCAAGACAGCAATTTGTTCTGCAGGGAAGCGTAGAAAAGCCCCAAAATCACTGCAACAAGATGAGTGTGGATCTCTCACTGTTTTTTGTGTGTCCAGGATTTCACAAGTAATTTCCCCCTGCGTTCAGGAAGGATCTAGATAGGCAAAACAGCACTGACTTTAATCTTGCCTAACACAGATCCTGAAAGCAGTAAATCACACAGCAGTATGAGCTGCAGTATGGGATGGAGAGACCTACCCAGTGACATGCATAGTTAGTTCAGCAACAATTTAAGGGTCATTATAATTCATGTGAGCTAGCAATGGTCCACCTATATTTGCTGTAATCTGATTTCTGCCTGAAGCAGAGATTGGCTCTTATTGAGACTCCGTATTTCCGGAGCGATGCCGTTTTCCCCTTCCTATTAATAAGTAAATAAAACAAACAAAGATTAACTATTCCCTACAAAAGACAAACTCAATTTAAGACTGTATAAAAGGATGACATATAAAGTTATTCTAAATTTTCTAAACTGTTAATGTGCAGCAAAAAACTTTGTTTAGCAGACTCTTCTCCCTGTTATAAATGCATTCCCACAAAGACACTTCCTACACAGAGCTGACCACGCTACCAAGGACCATAATTCCATGGAAAAAGAGAAAGTGCTCTGAAGCATTCATAAAAGCTTATTATATTACCTCTAAATTGCTTCTAATGCTAATCTCTTCATACATGTAAACACCTATCCTATTTCAAAGGTATTCCTTTAGTTTGGGGTGCAGAAGACCTTTCAGTTCTTCTTCTCCTGCTCTTTACAAAACCTAAACTCCAAGGAAAAATAGGAGTTGCTGCTCCAGTCCTCTGTTTCCTACAACAGAATGGTTTGATCCAACCAACAGCCACTTAAGTCAATGGTTAGTGCTGTTAGTGTCTGGTTTTAGGCCATATAAGAGTGAGAAACTGAGAAACATGTTTTTACCTGGCCTTCAGCCAGGTACAGTGCCACCACTAATGAGTGGCTGCTATAATGAGACCTTTTGAAAGAGTAATTTGTGAGATATGAATCAATGAACACAATGCAAACGACCGTCCCCATCTCAAAGAAGGGAAAAATCATTGCAGCTTTATCATAAATACTTTTAGGTGTTCTGGTGCCAGCCTACTGCCAAAGGAATTCACTGATAGCGAAGGGCAAGGTCTGTTTGCAATGCAGTCCTCCCCAGGGAGATGTGTTTCACGGCTCCCAGCCAAAGCTTCCAAAACGCCTCCAGGATAGCAGTAGGGCTGGAGCTGCCCCATCACGCCCTTCCACTGCAGCCAGATTTGCCTATTTTTGCAGCTGGCACCACCAAAGGCTACAAAAATTTGTAGTCAGCAAAATCTCTTCCAGATTGATTTTTCAGTCTCTTCAGCTAATAAATGCCGAGAGCGGTGCGTAGACTGGCAACAACAGTAAATACAGTTTACATAGCAGTCCCTGCACTTCCCTCAGCCTTTTCTTCTTCATAACAATTTCTGTGTGACTGTTACCATCTAGCCTCAAAAAAACTGCCCACCAAATCAGCTTGTAAAAACATCACTCCACCTAGCACTGGCACAACAAAATCCCATTTGCTCAGTGTTCCTAATCCCCCTGGTAACAGCGCTGTACCTGGAGCGTCGTGATGAAGAGAAGATACACTGGTTAGTCCAATCGCTTGGGGTGGTTTCTTCCTTTGCTGCTCAAAAAGCATCAAGTACTGACTCAGGGGCTTAAGTCTGGATGCTAAATACATGTTGACTGTGCAGCCAATCCTATCTTTTTCAAGATAAAAAACTCAAGTCTGTGCAGCCTACAGCTACTAGAGATGTACATCCCACTAGTACACCATGTACTACCTAAATGAAAAAATACTTTCAACAGTGAGTGTATGAAACTATGGTTTTAATAATGTCTCCGTTTGCAACTGGAAACTCAGACAACAGAAAACAAAGTCAGAAAGGGAGCAACCAAGGGTTATATATGCAGAATACTGCATATATAGATATATCTTACAAGAATTTTTGGAAGAACGCATTCAGCCAAAGCATCAGCAGTGCTTGGGAATTCAGCGACCCCTTCCAACAGAGAGCTGCAGAGGGCTTTGCAAAGTAGAAATCCCTTAGAGGCAAGTAAACACTATTTTCACATAAAGAAGTCTGAAGAGTGAACTATAGATGTGAAGCTCAAAAAATTACATGTGTGCACACAAATATATGATCTGTATGTTCAATTACTGTGTCCCTGTGTGATAGATAAATATATACATACCACAACAACATTACCCAACTTGCTGTTGTGGGCCTGTGACAACACTGGCTTTGTGAGCTACCGTTGTACCTCTGCTTGCAAATGAGCTGCACGACAGAGAAACCACTCCATAGGAAGCTCACTCAAGCTCACAGGGTTTAGTTTTGTTGTGTTGCTAGCTTGATGTAAAAACTTGAGTTGTGCCCCTAACCCGACTTTTAGTCAAAGAGAAAAGATCTTAGTGCTATGGAAGTAATGCTGAGCAGACGGCCCATGAGGAGGAGGAGATGGCTTGATATTGTTGTGGATAACAGCACTAGTGATGTAGTTAGGAAGCAAAAGCTCGTATTTCAGCATCTTCATCTAAGGATGATCATCTCAGCTAAGCCTGAGAGACCAGTCTGGCATATAAAATGCACCAGGATCCAGAGGCTCGGAGGGAAATGGCACATCCAGCTCAAATCCGCATCTCTACACTCTTTTCCCCTACAAAATATGTTTACCTTTTCAATAATGCCTGCTGAGAACAGTCCCTCTCCCATGCCATCCTGCCACAGGTGTCATCTGGGAGTGTGCTAGTTGTCACAGGCCAAAACCATGTCTCGGAATGTGCTAGGAATTAAACAGTACGGACAATCATAAGAGACAAATCCTGGCCCTGACTAATTTACCACTGCAGACAAAGCAATGGTGAAGCACAGTGGAAGTTGAGTCTTTCAGGCCCACTGCTGCAGTTAAAACACAAACATCAGGAACAGGGCAGTACATCAGGACCAATGACTAAGGCTCCAAAGTTTAGTCCTGTAGCCACCATCATGTTAGCACCACAAGAAAGCCAGAGGCGCAAATAACTTCTAAACACAAAATCAACTATTTCTCTGAAAATAAAGAGGCTAGAAGATGAGTGCTACAATAGTTATCAGGGCGCTGGCAAAGGCGAAGTGTGAAATGGATGCTTTCCAGCATTCAGTTTAGGAAGACAAACATTGTTTCACAAATTCACTGTGGCCCTGCTTATTTTCCAAGCTCCTCAACTCATGCCAAAAGGCTTGGACTTTTTGAACATCCTGTTCTGTTTCCTCCACTGCTAGTCTGAGTCCTCAGTGCTAAATGTCTTTATTTCAGAGCCCTGCTTACTATCATTTTATTCCAAACTCCTCACTCTGTAGGCTTTGTATTTTACCTCTGGGTACGGGTGAAGACAAGCAGATTAATGAGAAGTCCGAACAGCACATAAGTTACACCTATTTTAAGAGCCTTCTACAGTAATCATCCCAAGGCACTGTAAAAAAATAAAACTACAAATCGCATTTAAAACTAACAAAAAGCTTGCAGATGCTGGCATGTCGTGAAGCATAAATATAAAGATTGATAATTAAATGATTCCATGATTCCCCAAAGTCTCAGAGCCAGGTGAGCCAATTTTACTTGTCATTGACTGGATGCATTAGCAATCTGCTTGGATATAAAGCTGAGGCATCTCCATGATGGCCTACTGGCAGGAAAAATATTCCCACCTGACAGGGCAGGAAAAGAGCTTTAGTCTATGAGCAGCAGCTGGCTGTTTCGGGGATTTCTTAACTAACTAAAGGCCATGGCTCCTGCACCTCTCAAAGGCAGCTGCAGAACACATTTCTGCTCCTTTCTCTGCCACTCCACAAGCTGCAAAGAGGTCCAAGCTACAAGTGGTCTCATGGGGGTGACTACAGTAGCAAAGGCTTGGGCAGAGACAGGAACATCATCTCTCATCCTAATGACTTTTTACTTCCAGATCCACTGCTCTTGGGACTCCACCAACACCACAAGAAAGAGAAGCAAAGACCTTGGCGTGGCTTATGTATGTGCAGGGCTTGGCTCATCCACCCATACAGACATACCTCCTGGCTGCTGGGGTTAGGTGATGTCAGAGAAGGCATTTCTCTTGGTATGAGAGGGAACCTCTGCTGCCAGAGAGCTTGTTGCTACTGGTAGCGTGGACACAAACCAGTCCACTTGCTTCCTACTTCTCTGCCATAAGACTTCACATCTTGGTTCCTTCCTCTTCCTTCCCATGGCAGTGTTTCAGGCTGAGACCAAAGCATGCAGTGAGAGATACAAGGAACCAACCTTACTTGCCTCAAATTACTGCATTTCTACATTGTCCAGTCACAGTGTCCAAGCAGCCATGGGGCACATGAGGTGCTCCCATGGGAACCTTAGACCCCAATGACACCTTTAAAGCACCCCAGTAAGGAATCTGGGTGACCCAGCACTTGGTCTCATGCTCACCAGGAGCTGCTGCTGGCTGTCAGTCCTTACAATCTGAGACTGTACAGCAGAGCTACAGCAGCAGGCACAATCCTGTTGTGCTCCAAGACCCCATGCCCTCCATAAGACCCTTTTCTAAGAATGGTCTGACATGGATCCTCACTGGTCTGAAACCCGCTGCTGTCTGGTAAACATCACTCCTGTGTGAAGATCCCACATAATGCTTTCATCTTGCCCTACCATTTTGAGGCAGCAATGGTTAAAGCAGTGTACAAATAACCAGCCAATCCTTGCTGCTACTGACTTACATTTCTTGAGATGGCTTAGGAGAAAAGAACTGAGTGATGCATTTGCAGCCTCTTCAAGCAAGTAGTGTTGGAAGATCAGCAAAAAGCAGTGTGGCTCATGCCAGATTCAATCCTACTTTAAAATTATGTACTTATTAATAGACAAAAAAGAGGAAAAAGCAGGCTGCAGTTGCAATGGTGAAGTCAAGCTAAGGCCCAAGGACCATCAAAATTTTAACCAAACCAAAACTTTAAGTTCATATTAATTTGTGTGCAGCTGAGGTGATCACCAGCATAAACACATTCTAAAATTTGTGGAACTAAAAAAAAGATTTAAAAAAAAATGTTGTGGCTGCCAACTTAGTGACATTAGTGAAGATTATTGACTCTAGTAAATTAGCTAAAAACAGAGCTATACACTTAGGGGGACATGGAATAACATCAGTTTAAGAAGAACTGGATGTCCCAAACAACCTCAGAGTCACTTTTTGAAAACAGCTCAAGAATATGTATGTGAAATCAACTGAACAGACAATGCTGGGATAAAATGTGTCATTTTATGGTGATGCTTCAGTAAAGAAGACCTGGACAGAGAAGACTTCAAACTCATACTGCTCAAGTAAGGAACACTCTCCTCACCATCTGGCTGAGAAATCCCTTGGATTCCAAAGTGGCCTTCTAATCACCAACAGGAAAGTAGGGAAACTATTTTAAGTAAGTATCACTAAAAATAAAACAGGAGATGTAGTGAAAGGAAAAAAGAAAGTGGTCAGTGATAAACACAGTATAGAGATTTTGCTATTTATACTTTTAAGGCTATTTATATTTGAAAACTTTCCCTTTGAGACACTGACAGGCCGGCTTCCACATCCATCAGTCTGGTATTCATTCAACTACACAGTATTTATAGAAACATGTAAAGGCCAACAGAAATAAAAAAAAGACACTAAAATTAATTTGTCACAATTTGGGGTTATTATGATCACCTCACATTCAAGTTCAGCCACATATAAACAAAATATTTCCCAACATTACACTGACACATTTTGAATGCTCTCCATGAAATTCTGCTCAAGCAATGCAGCACACTGTGAAAAAACTCATGCAACAGTTTGACACGGTTTGACACTTACTTGCATTGCCTGGAGATAAGCTCTTTCAGCTAAACTTCTGTGTGTGCTTGATCTCCCAGATAGCTGAAGACTTGATGTCATTCAGGACATCAGCACAGCACTTGTGATGGCAGGACCATCACAACATCAACTATACAACATCACCTATACAGATGATATATACAACCTATACAACATCAACTCATGACAGCAAATCTAAGGGCAGAACTGAAGAGGAAAGGATCCGTGAGCGAGATGACTCATGAAAGACTGGTGATACGCTGGAGGAGAACCACTGAAAAACCCTTCACAATCTTTTCCAAAAATGTTGCATTTGGCTCTTCAGAAGTTAAGGCTTTCAAAAGGAAAGTGCAACTCCTCTTGTACATCTCTGAAGTTCCTCAGCAAACACCGCCTGCGCTCCTGGTTAAGAACAGATCATTTTCATGAACCCACTTAGAAAATGTGTGTTAAGATGCATGCTGCTTTTTTAGTAACCTGGATGATTTAACTTAGTTTAAGAGTCAATTGACTGCTTTCCGCTAAAACTGAAATCTGTTATTAGCTTTGTTCATGTGTCAACGCTGTTCAGCTTAATTAGCTAGCTTTCCTCTCTAGCAGTCCTTTCCCTGATCTATTTATTAAGAATTATCTTATCATGCCTCAGGTTTCACTTTACGAGCCTATTCTGCTAAGATTCAGGCTCTCAGAAATGCTTCTCTTTCTTGTACCTGTTCTAGTTCAAATTGTTCTTGAATTCAAACCCCAGAATTATACACAGTGCAACACATGAAATTTCCTTATGTACATTTTTCTTCATCACAGTAAAATTTCTGTGCCTCCATCACGTTCACATTACCCCTATTCTATTCTAGATCCATATTGATCTTTCCAAGGGCCCCATTACTTATCCATTTAGGTCTGGAGATTTTCCTTGTTTTGACATAAGTTTCAAGTACTTCAAAAATATTTTCTCTGCTTTTAAATGTCTAAGCTTTTTTGTCTAGACAAATTAACTACCTACTAACCTCAATTCCTTAATTTCACAGCCTATTCTTCTGTGAGAAAGTGCCTTATTTATGGAAATTTTTTTTAAGAAATCATACTCGCTGCCCGTCACATCTTGCACCCGCGACAGTCAGTGTCCTAAGTTTCCAAGGGATTGCATCTGCTGAGCCATTTACAGCTGTATTTCTATATGCAAAATAAACATGCCCATGACTGTTGAGGCCAATTGTCACAGAGAGGTGCCATGCTATTAAAGTCTCTCACCCTCCAAAACTGCGTGGCTTCTTCCAAACTGCCTCCTGGGAATAATCTCAAGATAACTTTCAAACTTTACCTGTGAGTAGTTTAGGTGAGTTCCCATAAATATAAACCAAGGGGCAGTTGACAAGAGAGACAATTGATTTCTAGGGCCTGGGAATGTTCCCTAGCACCATTTAATTTACTAGTACAGACATATCCATGGCATGAAGACCTCTTGATGCCTGTGTGAACCTAAGTAGATCTTTGTAGATCTTCATCAGTTTGTCAGTCTCTCACCTTCCATCTCAGAGATCAAAATAATGCTACTGATACCACACCAGCCACAGCTTTTAGAGCTCTTCCGGTTTGATATGTTAATCTTTGCTTTGTGAGATCTTCATCTCAAGTTTCTTCTTAAGACTGTTTTTAACTTTATGTTTGTACAGTGTTTCTTTGCTCCTGGAAAATAAACCACTGGTCTTTCTCGTAGCCAAGCCCTGCTGACAGACATGTCTTTCCATCTAAAGAAAAGGAGTCTTGAGATGCACACATCTGAGTCTTCCTCGTATGGCTAGGTATCCCAGATCATCATGGGGTTTTTTCCCTTTCCCACTGCATCTGCACAACTATCTTCCAATTTCTCTCCCCAGTTCCTTAATCACATCTTTGTGCCTCCTCAGCCTCAAGAATCTAGTTTTATCTCCATCTTACCCTCTTTTGTGGTGTCACTCTTCTTCTTTGGTGTCACTCTTCTTCTTTGGTGTCACTCTTCTTCTTTGGTGTCATCTATTTCACCATTTTCTCCTGAGGTCTCCATCATAACAAATCAGCCTTTCACTTGATTTCTCCAGTAGTAATTAGCACCAGCCTCTATGCTGTGATTATAGCCACATGGATCTGTGGTCAGCTTCCTCAAAGACTTCTCCCTTCCAACTACTATTTTTATATACAGCTCTGCATTCAGATCACCTCAACTGCTTCTTCTCTTCCCTCATATCTTTAGCTCCCTGCCTCTAGCTACATCTAAACTGCATTGAAATTCTCTCTCCTGACTTCTGTCAGGTGACATTTCCATGTAAAAATAGATCCTACCAGGTAAGAGTATAGAAGGTAAATATTATTCTGTTCCTGCATCCAGTCTTGGTGTCTTCTCTGCTCTCCTTCATTCAGTGCTGCATCACTGCACATCTTTCCTTGCCTCTGCCTTCAAGGAAAAAAATAAGCAGCCCAGACAAAACCCATCCAGGTTTTAAATTGTAAGTAAACGCTGGCTTGTCCTGGCCATTGGCTTTTTAAAATTTTGGCCATATCCAAAAGGCAGTTATCTGCCCAGTCTAAACTAAGCTCTCTTAGGTGAAAGGTTTCAGTTCTGATCAAAGGCAGAAAACCTCCTTCATATGCCTCAGCTACAAGAAATTTAATCCACTAAAAGAAATTTAATCTACTGAGAACTGGAAATAGATCCTGAAAACACCAGAGAAAGGCAAGGAAAAGAAGAAAGAGTAAATACCAGTGTAGGGTAGGAATTCTTGTACATGAAGATTTACTACAACTTAAAGAAAAAGGGATGCCTATCTAAGGAGCAGAAAATTAAAGAAGTAGTGTGAGAATTTCATGTCAGAGATTAATAAACCCAGTTTGAGTAATCATCATTTTCGGATAAGAAGCTAGGTACTAAAAGATAACTCCTTGTACCGGTGAAATAAGAGCAAAAAAAAAGTTTACACGAACCTCAGATACAGAACATAAGGGAATGGTTGCAGAACCACGTGGCTAAAAGAAAATAGAGTTCAAGGATTTAAGGATGTCTTTTTGTAAATCAAAGTGCAGACTCCAACCCTTGATTATTCCCATCAAAGTGTGAAACCATATTAAGGAGTTGGATCGTAAAATCTGAAATGCACTTCACTGTTTTTTTCCCTTGAAACAACACAGATTTTATAAGACAAATACTAAGGAGAGATCTTCAAAGGACATGTGGATATGTAGGAACAGAGTACAAAGCAGAATGTCATCTGAACTTTTTTACCATATAATCAAAATAGCACTTTGTTTTGAGAATTGGGAGTTTATCAGATTCCCATTCAGTGCAAGGCTTTCCTGCATATCCACGCGTGCAAGAAAAGACAAGCAATGAACTGCAGGAAAGCTTTGTACCCTTAATGCTTTGGTTTATCTCCAGAACTTAAAATCCAGCAATACTGCTAAGTAGATGGGGCACACTGAGACACAAACAAAAAGAGTATGCCAACTGCTTTCATGCTTTCAAGCATCCAGGCATCAAATCTAATTGTCAATAACTGGGAGGATTTTCAAAGATGCAAATGGAGAGTAAATTCCAAGTTTAAAAGATACTCCAGTTTGGCCTAAGTGATGTAATTGCTCCTGTAAATCTACAGTTCCTGAAAGCTATGAAGTTTCCTTCACTGTTGTTAAAGATTTTGGAACGTGTATCCACTATAAACATTATACTAATTATAATTAATTACATTAATTTTCTCTCATAATTTCCGCACTGATTTTCCTAAAACGAAGCAGGTCAAGAATACATCCAAACAGGTATTTCCTCTGCTATGTCACCAAGGCATGATGTTGTACATTGCCTACTGACCTTGGCAGACCTCTGCCTAAAACTGATTTAGGACATAAGTGGTTCGACGTTTTATACCTTCATATATGAAGGTTTATAACATGAGTTTGAAGGGTTTTTTTCCTCTTTGAATCATCATAAAACCACCATGAAGTCTGAAACTGCTAGACATTTCTTGCCATAAAATGTCCCCAAGTCTCCAACAGTGTATCACCACCAGTCAGGCTGGTGGTACAGGGAGTCTCACACTTCACTTGACTGCACCAACCTCACCTGAACTAGCTGCAGAAAACCTATTAGCACCTTTCTGGCAGATCATATTTATCTGTGGTCTCTGGGACAAAGTGCAAAGCAGGGATTCATGGATCTCAACAAAAAAAAAAAAAAAAAAAAAAGAACCTTTTGGCAGACTTTAAATTAGGGTCATTTTTTTTCCCCTTAACAATGTAGACAAAGGTTCAGTCCCTCCCTCTGACCAGTGCCTGTCATGAATATTTTTTATAAAGGTATATTAGAAAAAACAAAAAAAGATATACGAGAGTAAAAGCCTACAACATTAATTCCATACTTTGTATAAAATTTCTGTAGATAAAACAAAGTGCAAGCCTTACACAGTCACTGCTAAAACTTTAGAAATTTTCCTCTGAATTCCCAGTGTTGCACTGACTTTTTAGACTAATTCTTTGCCAGAGGTGCTATATAATTGTTTATGTCTCATCTAACCTGAAGTGGAAGTTGAAATTCAACAAATAAATATGCAAATTTCTGCTAGAGATTTATACTTGCAAAATATAATACAAATGCTTACTGAGATCCTTCTTAAGAAGTTCCCAGTAGACACATTTTTAGCAATGGATTAAATGCCAATAGGATGAGATTTCCTGAGAGCCAATGGTGAAGGGCTAGGAAACCCATGTAAAGAAATTTCTGAACAAGATTCCAAAGATAAATCTTTTGTTATGAATAAATATTTGAAGACGCATGCTTAACAGGGAAATGTGGCTGACTGGTTCAGTATTCAACCACTTGCCACACATTTACATCAAGGAAAAGCATTTTTCCCACCAGTGGGTGAATTTAATTATATGGGATACAGTGAAAAGAAAAAAAAATAATCTATTGTGAAAGGGCTCTTTCACCGTTCTAGTCAAAGTGGATGTCTTAAATTATGTCAGCTGGACAAACCAAAAATACAAAAATAAAAGATGATTAAAGATAGTGTATCTTCACCTAGCAATTGGTAACTAAGTGTTCCAGCCAGAGAAAACACTGGGAAAGCTACTGGAGGAGTCTTCCTTTGGCTCAGGGAACAGATGAGCAAGAGTTCTCCTAAGGCATTGCTTACAAAGCCAAAAGCTGTTAAATTCAGCGGTGGCTAAAGCAAGTTACAACACAGTCTGCTCCAGCCCTATGTGGACAGAGCCAAGCTGCAGTATAACAACATTTAGGGGAAAAAAGAGCAAGGGAGGAGAGAAAACATACCTTATGGTTTTATGCATGGTCTGAGCCAGACTCACAGAGCTGTCTCCGGCAAGTCAGAATATGGAGGTAGCAAAGGCTCTCTGCTCAGAGAGTGCTCACCTCCAGCAGAGCAGGTTTTATAGGGGTATTTTCTAATGTTTATTCAACCAAGTTTTCAATTCCCAAGAATAAAGATACTTTCTTTGGAAAATTATGCCACTTGCTGACCTTAAGGAAGACTTTTCCAGTCCAATAAATCGCATGTCTCCTACAGACATGCATTTTTTTCTCAGCTAATCTAATTTTTCCTATATGCCACTCTACTATCCCCAGCATTTTGATCAAAACGTTCTCACAGCACTGCTTTCTCCATGCCCCCCTCCCACATGAAACATCTCTCTTCATCTGTCCTTGCACATTTCTTCATGTCCATGCTTCATTTTCCCTTCTCAGAATTTCAGTTAAACCACATAAAATGATGCATTTTAGAGGGACTAGAGGGAAGTTTAAAAAGCCGCTGAAGTGAAAAACCGGCTGGAATTGTGAATTAAGGACCTTTTTCTGGTCAGCTGTGCAGCTACAGCTCATTGCATAAGCATGAGCGTAAAATCATTCTGCAGTTTCAAATAACTCCTATTTGTGTAATTTCCACTTAATTTAAGAATTAGCTAGAGCAAATTGTACTGGCATTCTAAGGAAGGCAGAAAAAGTTAAGAGGATCTAAAAGGTTTTGATATAATGAGTGCAATACTATGCCAATCAGAACCAGTATTTAGGATTCCATAAGAACAAGAAATCACTGCAAGTTCCGTCTTAATTCTATTTTAAGGAAGCAAGGAATAATACAACTTAAAGAGAATTATGAATGATAATACATTTTTACAGCAGTCTTATCTGCAACCTCTGTCTCTTCCTCCATGTGAAAGGATTGCCTTTAGACAACTTGAGGAAACACAGAACATCGATCCCACCCACACAGAACAGGAACCCACCAGGATCAGCCTGCCATTTTCCCACTGAGGACAGGTTGCTGAAAGAAGTGAGCACTCCCTGTCTTTTTCACTTATCATTTGCTGCCAGCCACACTGGAGCTTTTGCCATAAATCTCAGTACTTTCCAATCACTTCATTTTCAGAAATGCAATTTTAGCCAGAAAAAACACTACTCCCTACATCCCAAGAAATTCAGAGCTAGTGAACATCTACATTGTGGCTACTTACCTTGGAAATCTTGATGGGCTAGTACTGTCATTGCATTTTAAAGTGGCTCTGCACTGAATCTTTTACTATTCTGTATGTCTGTACATTTCACAAACCCACTATGTAACTGTGAAAAGTAATGCCCTCTGAACAAGCCCCAATCAGAGTGTGAGACTAATGTTGTGTATCGCTAGCATCTTAATATAAAAGAAGTCAGAAATGTCAAAACTTGTCATAACTGCTCAATAGGATTCTCTGCAAGTACTACACATCTATGATAGCTAAAGGACATATGTGATGACAGTCAGATGGGGCAAAGAACATTTTCCTTGGCTTCTGTGTGACCTTTATATAAACTTGCTCCCTTTCTGTGAGGCGCACATGCACTTCAAGTCTAAGTTCAGAATGTACAACCTCCCCCTCTGAAATTTTATTATTTTACCTTGACTCTAGTTTGTTGGGGTTTTTTTGTCTGTGATTATTAAATCAAAGAAGGGATGATTGGTTTTTAAATGAATTTGAAAGGACAATGAAAGACGTTGATGGCTAGAAGGATGCAAAGGGGTTTCTAACAGATCAAAAGAGAGAGAACATTAATGAGCAGATGTGTCCTGAAAGTTTTCTTAAATCCAAGCACCATGACTGTCTCAAGACTAATTCATTACAAATACATGTCTGCCCATCTTTCTGACTCTTGAGTAGAAAGGGAAAACAGCAGAAGGAGCCTCAGTAAGCAGTTCATATTTGAAGGAAAAATACAGTAGACAGAGTAGACATTGCTCCCTCTGCAAATAAAATTATCCCAAGTGAAAATGCACAAGGAGCAAGAAACTGGAGTCCTCATCTCCCATCGTCCTGTCTGATGTGGATCACAAGAGCTGCAGCTTTGGCAGCAAGCTATCTCTGAACCCCCAACCACACTCCAACTTCATGGGTACCCAGAGCCCACAGAGAGCTCACACCCTCGAAGTGCCAAACTCCTGCTGCTCTTCACAGAGCAGCTCGGATAAGAAATATTCCCTGCGCTCAATATCCTTTTGTACCACACAAGTGAAACCCCTGAATAAAGAGCCCTGTATACCACATAAGATCAAGGAATTAGAAACTAACCAGTAAGTGCAGCTCCGGAGAGTAACTAGACCGTCCCCCTCAGTCACCGAGTTGGGCTGGTGTGGTTGAGGCAGTTTTGCGACTGAAAAGCAAAGCATTTGAGACTGTATTTGTTCTGTTTGTTTTTTTTTTTTTTTTTCAATGTAATTTTAACCATACAACTAAAATCAATCAAACAGGCATGCTGGCTTGCAGTTTGGTTTACATTTTTCTTTTTGGGTTCTTTTCCTTTTTGTGGGAGGAAGGGCTTTTTAAACTTAGAGATAAACTGTTTTCTTTCAGCCAGGAATAAAATCAGCCATCAATCCTGGCTGACTGCACCTAGAATATATTTGAAATAAAATTCTAGGATATACATGCATTTTACTTTGAACTTCCTGCTAGATTGCATTTCCACTTACTTGAGTAAAAAGTCAGAGCTTCTACATCTCACACTGCCTGAAGAAACCAAAAATATTAGCAGTGATTAAATATTTATTTTGTAGCAACATGAAATCTATCATGCTACAGAAAATTATTTTGAATGATACCTCTTCAACAAGGCTGCAAAGCAAGAGCTTTTCCTCTTACTAAGATACACATTCAATAAAAATACAGCTGGGCCAAGAAAACTCTGTTTTGTTTTGGCAAAGCATCAGACGGCACCTTCTGGTTTGCCAACACAGGCAGAATCTTGTCTAACTGTGGGATGCTCTTAGATTTACTACATATTAATGAAACTATTAAGAAGCACTGAAAGGTTCCAGCCCCTTTTACGGATTCTCAGTTGAATCTCATTAGTTTGCATGATTTCAGTTTGCACACAAAAATATAGCAGTCTTTTCCTACCTCTCAGGGAAAAATTAATAGGAGACTGTAGGTCTCATGTTACTAGAACTTCATTACTTTTACAAGCTATGCTAAATAATTAAACTGCACTTGTCAAATAAGTGATTAGAGAACATTTTGTGCTGCAGCATATGTTTCTAGTGTCTGTTTACCTCAATTGACAAAATTAAATCATTCACAGAATCTCCTGCACAGCAGAGCGAACAACTGAGGCCCTAAACTTTGAGAGGGGAAAAGTTGTGGGACTCACAGGACAAGGGTATATAGAATGTGATTAAAGAAAGAGCACTGAATTAAAGCCACAGATGAGAAAACTGAAACAACAGAACCAAAGCTTGCTCTGAGGACGCTGCTGAATGACAATGACCTAGAAGCAAATCTAGCTAACACCATTTAGATCTGTAGTAGCTTCTAGACAGGCTTTCTATGGAGTCTCAGACCCTTCAAGTGGGCAAAAAGGCAGAGAAGGGAAACCTGTTGCTTAGAGAGACTAGGGCTAATGATATTCAGCTAACATTTACTTTCACAATCTTTAATCTGTTTCTTCATCCATATTTTCATGGTAATATACAGGGGTTGGGAGGGTTGGCTAGTGCTAATAGCAGGGTACAGTAACCTGAAATATTCTTTACTAAACAGGATCCCTCAGAGCTGATCCCCCAGAGAAATAGAGGGGTATGTGTGAAATGGCAAACGTAGAAAAATTAAGACTATCAACCTATCTATCCCTGCACCACAGCCAGAAGGCAAGTCCATAATGCCAAAAGAGGAACAGAATTTCTGCCAAGGTGCACGTTGTCCTGCCTGCCTCTATTGGGCACAGGTAGGTCTTAGGAGCCCGCTGCAATCAGTGGGACAACCCACACAGCCAAACGAAGCAGAGGTAGCCAAACAAACAGCTGACTCTCCTGCTGACCAGAATTGATCTGTTTGTCCAACCTGGCAATTTTTCAGAAGCAGCCTTTTAACAAAACACTGTCCAGCTGCAAATCCCTCCTGGTAGCAGCCAGACATATGCTGCAGGCAGCTTGCTACTACCAGGAACACATCCATCCTCCAGGACCGCAGCAAACAGCAGGACCTGCTGCCCCGACCATCATCATGATGTTCCAGTTGGACTCGGTCAATGGGTGCATACACACAATCTGCTATTTTTCAAATGTACTAGTCTCCAAAAGCCACATTTCCGTTCGGTGGGAGAGAACATTCCCGATGCTCCCGTTCTCTCATGGCAGCAGAATTTCCCTGAATCAACACTTTTTTGCAAAGTTATGTAACAGTGATCACAGCACACTGAACTCTCACGGGAGCAGACATTGTGAGCACAGTTAAGCACTGGGTACTACTTTACACCAAACTGTGCTCCAACCCAGCATGTGAATTTAATAAATAAATAAGTAAATAAATAAAAGGTATATTTATTTCTTGGAAGTGAACAGCAAGCTACCCAGGGAAAATCATTGATTCTTGCATAGGGGTTATTAGATAAACAAAGTGCAGGAAACAAGATTCAATAGCTTTAAATGCAGCAAAACTGAGCTTTGAAAGCAAGCACAATTCTTCAATGTAAATAACAAATTCAGGTCTAGTAGTGCATTGGAAGGGAGCCAAAGGAACTCCCCAGACTTCAACACAACTCCTCCCCTTTTGTCATCTGCAGTGCTTTTACAGCATTGCCTGAACTGAAAGAAATGCCATGGAAGCTCTAGCGATAAACCAAAATCAATTTTGCAGCCTTGTGTACCACTGTCTAGTAAAGGCATTTTTTCTATGGTACAGAAGGTTCTTTTCCTTTACATCAAATGACTTAGCCACCAGCTTTCACACAGAAGAAAACAGCAGCAATTTGATGGCTCAAATGTATTTACTAATGGAGACAGCAATTTTCTTCCACGGCACAGCCTCCTCCACTCCTTTTCAGAACCGAAGTACCCATTAAGTGTGACTCAGTGGTAGCAAAAACAGGGAAAAAAAGACTCTGAAGTTTGTTTTTAAATAATCTCTACAGTCAGTATTATGGCTATGAGGAATTTGTGAAAACCATAGACATGTAATATATTTCCAAGAGAGATGGTGCATAAGAAAATTTATTCTGAAAAATCACAACTATTATTGTACAGCCACCAGCCAAACATGTTTGACTCCTAACTAAAGTCTTCTCTCCTTTTTACCTCATCACAGCTGCAACTCCCTTACCTATTAGCAAGGGTAATTAACCTTTTTTATCCTTTTCCAATCTCTTGCTCTCCCTCACTTTTCTGTTTCTCATAGATGTTCATGAAAGCAGGTGTAGCCTCCATGTGCAAGGACACACACTTGCTTATCTGAGCCACCTTCCTTTGGGTTATCAAACACAAGGGTATTTATCTTCTCCATTTTTGTTTCCTGTTGTTTTAATAATAATTTTCCCAACTGAGGTCTAGACTGCCATGTATACACCATATGTACAGGTTAGTCCAGGGAGAGAAAGCAGCAGGAATGGTCAGAGTACAGAAAAGACCAGGCAAGTACCAAGAGCCGACCACATGCCAGCAGGTTGGGTATGCAGGAATTCTGGAACACAAAATGCTCTGATATGCCTGGATTCATCCTCGAATTACCCTGCATAGCTCTAGTTTCTTAAAGTTTTACAGAAGAGATTTTTCACAAGTCTTTCAACAGAGCCAGAATTATATGAAAACTCTCCTGAATAATTTTTTATGCACACATACAGCCAGCACAACCCTTGTCTTACTGCTTTTGTCCATGCTACTGTGGAGTTACACTGTACATTCCTGTACTAGAAGCTCTGCTACGTGAGTGCAGTGGGATGACAGAATTCTAAGTGCAAGGTGATAGATTTTTCCATTTGCAAGATTTTGCACAGTAACTCCTGATCAATTCTGGACACTGAAATTGATGAGCTTATCAAAGTAATAAAAAGGACTAAGGGCTATTCTTGTTGAACACAGTGTTTTGTCCTTTTTCTAGTAAAAAGACTACTTTTTGAATCAACCATTTTTATGTATTTTCTATGAAAAGGATCTGCTGCCTCTTATATGGTACAACAAGGATGCGCTTCCCTGCAGCTGAGAAAGGAAAGAGGAGTATCCTCCATGATCTCTCAGTATCTCGTGTAATCCCCAGAGCAAGCATACAAGTTATTTCTCCTCCAGTTTTAGGCAAAGCAGATTATTTTGAATGATGAATTTTGCATAATCTGCTAAAAATTTAACCTGCTCTTTCTACTCTTATGCATATTAAGATTTTGGATACTGCATTTGGCTACAGAAAATCCTATAGTTAAAGATGATGGCTTATGCTCACAGAGTAACTGTAGGAAATGCTGAATTCACTCAGGATGTTAGTTATATCACAAAAGTGATTCAATAAACATGATATATAAATTATTACTTTTCAGTGCTTTTATAGAATTATAGAATCGTCTAGGTTGGAAAGGACTTTTAAGATCATCAAGTCCAGCCTTTAACCCAGTACTGCCATGTCCATCACAAAACCATACCCCTCAGCACCAATCTGCAGGTCCTTTAAATAGCTCCAGGGATGGTGACTCAGCCACCTTCCTGGGCAACCTGTTCCAATGGCTGATAACCACTTCTGTGAAGAAATTTTTCCTAATATCCATCCTAAACCTCCCCTGGCAGAACTTGAGGCCATTTCCACTTGTTGCATCACACTCTCAATACAAAACGCAAGCTCCTAAGTCAGCCAGGTGCAGTATTAGGAAGTTATGTAGAAAGATGAGTCCATGGGCTGGTCAGACAGGAGCAGAAATCAGCTCAGCAGCAGTAGATATGATTGCAGCAGGCAAACCCTGCCCACACAGCGGCACTGTACCCACCACCTCCTTTCTTCAAGGACCTGCTCAAAGGTTTTTCAACCTTTCACCACTGAAACAAGAGTGACCTGCTCCAGCTCTGATCTTGGAAATCCTGTGGCTACCTGCACCACATAAGAGCCTTTGTTGGTGGAGACGTGGATTTAAAATACAATAATCTGGTCTGACTTCCTGCCTGGCACAAGCCGTAATACCTCACGCAGCAATTTCTTTACAAAGCACAAGAACTTGTAGCTCTACTAGAAGATATTTCAGAAGGAGATCTAATCTTGATTTAATTACTCCAAGTGATCTACCACATTCCTTTCTGAGCGTTTCCAATGGTTAATTACACCTACAGTATCGTATTTCCAACCTGAACTTCACTTGCTTATCTTGCTGTGTTTTTGTCTGTTGGAGCCCAATCCTATCTCCCCACACAGATATTTTTAGATCCTAACCACATCATAACCCAAAATTCTCTCACCTGAGATAAACAGTTTGCTGGCTTGGCAAATCAAAACAGGGATTCCTGAATCCAAGGCACAGCAGCTGCGGTGGTACTATAGATAGCTTTTGACTACAGAGACTAAAAGAGAAAAGTCAATTCTAGTGCGAGGGGAAGGCACCGAGCATCTTCCTTAACAAGCTCTTCCAGCTTTCAGAGCAATCATTTGGGATAAATAGCACTGCAATCTGCAGAGTTTCCTTTTTAACTTAACTGATAAATCTAGCTCAAACCGGATCAGGAGTTACTAAACACTACGGTTAACTCACAAAGAAATAGATGGGTGATGGCAGGTGGTTTTCTACTACTCATATGTTAAAATCACATAAAAACCCTGCTAACAGAATGACCCAGTACTTCTGCAGGCACTGCCAAGGCAGAAATCCAGGAGTGAGCAATATGTACCCTAAAATACTTCCAGTTGTGACTGGGAAACAAAATGAGTAAATTTCCACTACTGCTGTCATGCTATATATTACTTAGGCATATTACTTCCACATTTATATTACTGTAGCATTCAGAGGTTCCACATAAAGCTCTCTTGTGTTAGATGATCAACTACAAACAGAGCGAGCTTAATTCATTTTTGCAGCATTTGCCCAGCTCGTGTATGGCTGAATCCTGGTAAGGAAACAGAAGGAGGACTTGTGTCCTCCCAGGATCACAGGCGCTAATGAGATCACTGTACAAAGACTGCTCAGAACGAGAATTTCTTCTGGCATTTACTAAATCCCTGTACTACCCATGTGATTCTCAACACATTATAAAGTTCCTTAGCTGACTGACTATTCCAGAAGGCTTTCAGTCATTTGCATTGATGTGGTGCAGAACAGCAGCACCCTGCTGTCTCCAACGTATATTAGATATGCACACACCTTTGTAACTGCAAATACTCGCACATATTCTCCACATACCAATACAGAGCAAGAATATGCAAAGCTAGATTCTCTGCTACTTACAACATCACGTTAAAATTTTCCACAACTAAACAAAGTTATATGACACCTCATTACTTTTTCACAACACTTCTGTTTTTTCCATTAATATTTCACATTTCTACTCACTTGTGGTTTCAAACAGTTTACATTTTGCATAGCTTAACTAGTATTTTTTTTTAGCCTCCCTCTTCCCTTTTGATTTCTGCAAATCAGGAACACATTTTATGTACATGTATCAACTTTTACTTGTTTAAGATGTCAACAGGTTTAAAAAACGCTCCTTTTAATCACACTTACCATTTGGAAGGTATTTGACTTGAAATAGATGCACAAAATTCAGCTAACAACTCTGTAAGCTTTTACTTTAACCACTGATAAAAACCAAAACAGGCAAATATGGGAGGAAAGGAAAGCACCATCCAACAGCACCTCCCTTCCTCAATATCCTATGAAAGGCTTCATAAGATAAGTTGAAATTGAATGAATTGAAACTTTTACCTGTAACTCAAAAGTAATTGTATATTTCTGTAATGCTGCAAACAGGTTTATATTGCAGCTGCCTGTCAGAACAACTTACTATCACAGCCCCATTTATGTTGTTTAACATAGATGCTTCATTTTCTAGATAACATAGCACATGAATGTCAGCATTCTGCTGACTAGCAATGAAAGAAATAAAAAGATAAACTCCCCTTTTTTAATAGTCTTTGCTGCTGGTAACATACTGAAAGACCTTCTTCTGCCTTTTGCTTATCTAACAGATGCATAAAGAATCCATTTCCAGAATGCAGCAGCCTCAATCACATTACATAGAAGAGGAGGAAATACTCATTCCTAGGAAAGTTCACTTCTCTACAGATGTATTTATTTCATATGTAGTTCATAAACTCCCACCACTGCATCTCAAAACTCAAGAATTTACTACAAAGCTACTTATTTTTATCAGTATATGTTCTAATATTTCGTTTTCAAATTGCAAAAAAATTCCCCTAATAAGTAAAAATTTGAATTTTCTGAGTAGATAAAAATACAGAGTCTGCTGAAAAATAATTACCTGTAAATTCCCTTTAGGCAAAAACAAGTTTCCAAATATATGCAGGTATCTTATTTTGATTCAGAGACCAAAATGCAGCTTATTAACAATAAAAAAATAGTCAAATGTTGTTATATTCATTCTGCAACACTGTCTCCTTTTCTTTTTGTGTTTGACATACTGACCCACACCATATCTAGACCTACTCTGAAATGCTGAGCATATTTGTTAAAAAATACCTCGAATCAGCTTGAATATCTTACTAAAGTAGAATAAAAAAATCTTACCTTATTAGAGCTTCATTTTCTGTTCTTTCACTGAAAAGAGTAAAGAAATCTGTATTAAAGATCCATTTGGTAAAAAGTACTTTCAAAGTTCTTATTTTATTTTCACTTCAACCAACACCAAAACTACAGAGTTTTTTTTATAACTGAAATAATTTTCCATTATTTTGGAGAGTTAGTAATTTTCGACACTCTGGGGTGGAAGCCTTTATTTATTTACTATCTTAACTAACTGCTGTTTCTGAACACACATTTCAAATGCTTTGGAAATATCAATACAACTAATTGATCTAGTCAATTCATCAGACTACAGGGTGATTAGGCACACTTTATAGGTTTATTTTCACTGCAAGCAGTATTTGACAACAAGTATTTGTATTGCTATTACTTTTATTTGACACTTGATATTTTCTAATAAAAGATGGGTTTGCATTGCAATATGCCGACTCAAAGATCTCCCCAGCCTGGAAGGTTTTTTTTAAAAGCAGCTATTTTCTGCTCCATCCCAAAACAGGTAGGGCCAGCAGCAGCTGTAGAAGAACTGAACGCATGAAGCCATAAATTAAACACTTCCTTCAACTCACCCTAAATGGCACATTTGCCAATAGCTTGCCAACGTACATCACAAAATGTCAAAAAAATCCAAACCAAATAAGCTTTTAGACTATTCTGAAAAAGTTCCGGCATGACTCAGAACAATCAATTAATTTTAAGGCCTGCAGAAATATTAATTAACCTTTGGGGATTTTTGTGACTTTCATTCAGTCCTTTACAACCAAAGAGAACTACTTGCAGGCATCAGCATTATAATTGGCAATTGAATTCTGATAACTCTAAAGTAAGTGAGAAATTTTAGCTGCTAATATATGCAAGAACAGAATCACACTTTATCTTATTTCATTTTCTAAATTAGCATAATACACAGCATGAAATAGAAACCAAAAAGCCAAGTCTAATAAAATCTGACAATTATTATTGGTATTTGTTGAAAAGCAGAGAAAATCATGCTGAGTCACAGGCAAAGGAGCTCAGCCTCTAGCACTTTCTGTACACTTCATTAGCCATCAGTCAGTACGGTTAGAAATTTACAGATGAATGGAAAACAAGGAGAGACCTTGTTCATCTCTGTCAAGGACGAATTCGAAGATTGGCCTCAAAGCATGAGATCAATTTAGTGGTTGAAGAAATGAATTCTTTGCTCTACAATGAAAATATTGTGTTTTGGGGGACAGAGGGGTTAATAACAGAATCTTCTAGGAACAGCTGAGAATCTTAGGGAAGCTGTCAGTCTTAGGGAACAGCTGTCAGTCTTAGGGAAGCAAAGCTTAATCGAACAGTAGAAGTGCCTCTACCCTTAATTTAGAGCATGTTCACCTGGTATTTTATGAGATATATAAAATGAGCCTATTTCAAAAGTGGAACAGTTAAAAAGAGACATTCCTGAAGTGCAGAAATTAATTAGACAACCAGCCATTTTGAGAAAAGGCACAAGATCTCTTTTTCGTGAATCAGCTCATGAGAGTTGACATTTGCAATGCCAGATTTCCCACAGTGGATATCTGCACATGTGTACCTTTAAAGGAAGAGATGTAACTATAAGGTCATTTCAGTACTCAGTAAAATATATAAAAAACTCATAAGTTTCATTTTCTACAGTTCTTTCTGATAATCAGCTCTTAAACATGCATCAACACCAGATTACTTCACATTTACACATCTGGCTCTAGAGCTGGATCACCCACTAGAGGTAACTTAAGAAAGGTTTTGCACACATTGCGTGCATCGAGGGAGGGAACCAGGGGACATTGTATCTCCGGATGCTACGCAGGGTTTCAATAGGATTGAGGGGGATTTATTACAGCACGAGCCAAATCCTTCTTACTTTTCTCATGCAAAACACCCATTGAAGCTAGCCAGCGTGCAACTGAGGACATAGTAAGTCTCTGATTCTTTATTACTCACCTGTCACAATACTACCGGGAGCCACAGCATAAAGTTTATGGGATCAGAATGGTTCTTTGTGGGCAGGGAAAGGAATATCTTACAGGATAGCCTGTTTTAACCACAAAGCAGGTACAGAGGCAGGTCTGAAGAAGACTAAAAGTCATCCTGGACTTGTGACAAGATCCACAGCTTTTGAAGCAAAGTATTTCTATGCTAGAAAAACTCACAGCACAGGCTGCTTTGAACCATATTTAACTCATCCTACGTACTTTTAAAAGAAGAACGAAAGCTGACTTTGACAGAGTTTATGACTCCCAGAAAAAAAAACCAACCAAACAAACAACAATAATCCTAGCATATTTAAAGAAACAGTTTGCATAAGTTTCCCTTATCTGATCTAGTTGTTGATAACAGGACAAGCTATAATGAAGGCCATAAACACCTCCCATCATATGTTCTCATGGGCTCTGCTGCTTGCCTAGCTAGACAGTCACAGGAGACATTTCTCCAAGAGGACCACGTCCTAGGGAAAGGACGACCCTTTACTGTTTTCCATCAGATAGCAGGAAGCTTCTCCCTATCTTCAGATGATCTGGTTTCTATACAAGTGGAGATAACCTCCACCCTACCATGCCTGAAGTCACACTGGGTAAGTGAGGCTCCAAGTGTTCATTAGTCCCTGCAGAAGACTCCTCAGGCTTCCTGCCTTATCTGCCTCTGTCACCTTGGCAAAGAGTTTTATGTGGTCTCTTTGCTTTCACATAAAAATACATTTCCTGTTAACTGCTTAGAATCATAGAATTGTCTAGGTTGGAAGAGACCCTT
>BJBW01001773.1:527707-560409 GCA_004320125.1 Scolopax mira | reverse complement strand
CTTGCCAGGGACAGAGGTGAGACTAACTGGCCTGTAGTTCCCAGGGTCCTCCTTCTTGCCCTTCTTGAAGACCGGTGTGATGTTGGCCTTCCAATCCAATCATATCGGTGAGAACAGCTGTATGTTTGCAATTTCGTTGCCATTTTAGATCCAGGACACTTTTGCAATGCCTCAGTAAAGTACCCCATGCATTTATATCTATATTTAGTTTCTTTAAAAGGAGAAACCTAGCCACACAGATGCCATATGTAGTAGATGTTTTGACATGCACATTCTAAACCAGTGATTAACAAGCTTTTTTGTAGCCACCAGAAGCCAAGTTGGGTTATCCTACTGTGATTCTCTTGGTGAAACTATTGGACATCATGAGATCACATGATGCCATGTGGCCAAAAATTACAGGAACTGTAACTCATCAGCAAGGTGAGGACAGCTTTCACGGAGATACCACAACATCCTGTCACTTTGGAAATTCTAGCTACATAGTTGGGAAGCTACAAATTGCTTAACTTCTGGTTTTAATTTTGTCTCCAGATGTGTGGCTCCAGATGTAAAGGGTTAGCACGCAAATCTGCTCTAGTCTCATAGACACTTAGGAAATCTTGATGTATGTAATATCAACCTGTGGCCTTGCACCTTAAAAACACCTTAAAAACAATTTTGACTTGCAGTGAGGTAACTTTATTTCTGAATACAAAATAGAAATAGAAGAATTTTATTTTATAGCACATGCAATGTAATGTTTGCTTTTACAATGTGACATGTAGAAAACACAAAGTGAGAAAAAAATGCACTGCAATTTTTCAATAACGCTGAAATAAAATACTCCACCACCATATGAGGGCAAGTGGTTGTTCTATGTGACACGTTATAGTTATTCAGTGTATTAGTTTTGTAATCAAATCTAATCCCAATGGATTAAGGACTGCCAAGTTTCTAAAATAAGACTTGTCATAAGAAAACATAGACCAATTGAATCACGGCCTGTACTAGAAGAGTGGTGAATCACCTTCAATGACAGAAAAGAAGATAGTCACAAGAAGTTTTGTACTAGCTTATCTTAATGAAAAATAATTTCAAAATGGAACTACCTTCACTGAAATAAATACTACACATAAAATATGACAGCTATGATACAAAGCTCTCGGAATACATTGTGTTTAATAAGTAACCCCAGAATAATAATGTTTGAGCACAGGAAATACCCTCCTGAGCCAGGCCAGTGGTCTGTCTTTGAAAATAAAAAATGGAGATGCTTTTATGGGAAGCCATGAGCCTGGTGACTTTCTGAAATCCATTTCCCTGATTTTCGCATGGCAACCGGAATTGCTATATTAGGGTGAGTAGAGAGTACATCTCTGAGGGTACATCTACCCTGAAGGCAGTGATGAGTCAATGTGTGATGAAGAGTTTACAGTGACTGTAGCAACTGAACTTTCTAACTGCCCCATTTATATTTTCAGTTGTTCTTTGCACGGATATTGACTGTCTATGGTGCCAGAAACTGCACTAGAAATGATTTGGTATACTGTGCTTCTGAGTGATGGGTATCACCAAAGTTCGTCAGTGATTCTCTGGTCAAATATTCAGAGTTATCATTATTGCAACATAGCTCCAGCTTATAAAGAGTTAAGACAGTTAAAACCAAAACCCTTCCATCTTACTAGTAGTGCTGATATTATGAATGTAGAAGCACCTGCCCCTCCTTTTTCCTAGTGAGATATAACTGGACTTTGTTTATGGATGAATAATGGGCTTCATTGTAAAGACTGATAGACTCTAATTGGGAAAAATCTGGCAAAGATTATTTGTCAGTTTTATTTGCCCTTGCATATAACACTGCTTGTCATGCTTTTACCTCCAGGAAGTGGAAAGGAGCCAAGGGAGACTGTTCTCTAACTTTTCATGAAGAGCTTCTTTTCATAGCATACAAAAAAATGTCCACGAAGAAAAAAAAAAGGAAAAAAAAAAAAGAAACAAAAAAAAGAGAAACTGCCCAGAACAACATAATTTCAACACACAGAATCAGGAAACAGGAGTGGCTGAAGAGCCAGGCTGTCACCTTAAGTTACACAGTTGTTCATGGCTTACAAAGCCATGAGACCTCCAGAAAAATGAAAATGATTCCATGTTAATAATGCTGTTATTTAAACACAATGTCTTGTTCTGATGTCCACTTACTCAAAGCAGGATGCAAAAATCCCGAAGGGGCATTGAAAAGACAAAAACAATCCAGTAGCTGGTAAAGAGATTTTGGAAGCTAAATTCATCTCAAAGCAAGGATTTTAGAAATTACTTGACCACCCTGCAATTTTTACAATGGAAGACATGCAATAGTTCGGGCCTTTCAGTTGTGCAGACAAAGACATGACAAAATTTCATGCCAGAAACAAAAGTTTAAAAAAAAAAAAAAGTCTCTTTGAAATAAATAATACACAGCTTGCTAGCAGTGAAGGTAATTAAACATTGGAGTTGTTTATCAGGGACAGCAGTGGCTTCACCATGTTTTGAACATTTAAATATGTTTAGGTATCTTTCAAGAGTGCATGTGTTAGTTTAGGCTTAAGAAGAATTACAGGCTCTGTATTCAGGTCAAATTAGAGGACCTTAGTATTCCCTTCTGGCTTTTTCAGACTTTGGACCTATAAATCTACTTCAGAGAAGTAGTGTCCAGATGCATCATGGGTATCATCTTATTATTCTTATATGTGAAAGTGTTTTTTACATATTTTGTAGCCTCAGGGACTTAGATCTCAAATATCCTTGTGTTTTTGTCCCTGTCCTCACTGCTGCTACCCCTGGAGTCTTTGTTCAACTAGGTGATGTATGGCCCCCTCGTATCTGGAATTGGAGACATGATATTGCCAGTGCCTGCTGCCCCAAATGAAGAAAGACTTGGGAAGCAGGGACCT
The DNA here is from genome assembly GCA_004320125.1 of Scolopax mira. NCBI lineage: Eukaryota > Metazoa > Chordata > Aves > Charadriiformes > Scolopacidae > Scolopax > Scolopax mira. The sequence continues at coordinate 557,497 of BJBW01001773.1, read as the reverse complement.
GACAAAGCAGAGGTAGTATCTGTCCTTCAAATGCACTGGACTGACCTTTTCTCTGCTGCTCTCAGCTATTTCTAGCCAATAAGTAACACTGATAGGAACTCAATCAGTATGGTAGTGGTGAATACTGTGCCCAGATGTTTTGATTTTATGTCCAGATGTTGTCTGTGGTGCTCTGAATCCTTTCCATTCCCAGAAACACGGTTAGGACTTTAGCCACCTCCTCCTGTCTGCTTGCATATTGAACTTTGGTGTTAATGTGATCAGAAATGGAGTCTTGACATTTTTCCTCTTTAGTAACTCCTGTTATGAAATTGTGAAGAAACATAAATACCTTATTGTTTAATTACATTTGTACATTTCAGGTGAAATGACTTCTTAAAGGGTTTGATGTTTCGAGTATGTCTTGACCTCCAGTTGGTCCTAGCATGAAGCAACATTTACATGATTTTGCTCAGCTTTTCAGAAGCAGAAGGAACATATCTTTACATACATTGTTCACATCCCTATTTTCTGTTTTATCAGTCAATGTCACAGTAGTGGAATGTGGAATCTGCTTTTTCTCAACTATTTTGGAGAAGGCTAGACTAAAATGCTAAGTTTCTCCTTTTTATGTTGGACAAAATGAGTTCTGGTCATATTATATCTGGTTAATATTTTCCTAATTATTCCAACTAGTCTGTATAACAACTTCTCTCTTCAACAAAGTTTTGAGTCTGAGACTTTTATACTTTTGGGTTTATCTTTCACCAGAGCAGCCCCTGGGCAGGCATAGCACATGCTTTGTGGTACATGCTTACAGCCCTGTGCTTAGTTTTATATGTGATTCCCAGATTTTGTATAGCTAAGGCACCTTGTCCATGCAAGAAATCAGAATTAGCTGTTTGTGTGTGTAGTTGTCTTTATGGTCACTGTCTACATTCTTGCATGCTCATTGACCTCTTATTTTGTAGCATATTTAGCCTATGATTTTTCAGATTTATGTGCTATCAGTGTCTACTGGAGATTTCGTAACTTGTTGAATTTCTCAGCAAAACTAGTAAGTATTCAGCACAGATTCAAATCTTCAAGGATCAGTGAGAGAAGGGATGCTCCCAAAATTTGTCTTCACTCTTAGAATGCTCTCCTTTCTCCATAAAGTACAGAGGCTTGCCCAAAGTTCTTCCACAATCTAGTAAAGAGGATTTACTAAGAAGTAGATTTTGGTATGAAACGCAAGAAAAGCAACAACCTAATGCCACCAATTTGGTATCCTTGAATTTATTTCATCAGTAGTGAGAAGTGAGAGCTGGAAAGCGATGCAGACTGTGTTGTAGCCACGGGAGTGGAAGTCACTTTATGCTGGTAGTCAGTGGCCCTGGCAGACCTCTCATGCTGTGTACTCTGCAAAAGCAGAAAAGAGACAGTTCGTGTCTTGAGGGCTTTTAAATATGACAAAGAAGGCATAAAATATTTCCTCAGCATTCTTCTGTGTCACATCCGTAAGAAGACTGTAATTCCAGAGCTAATGAAGAATTGTGAAAAGAAGGAACGAAAACAGAAGACAAGGAAAGGACAGGAGAGGGCAGTGGTGGCATTTTCCCTAAGAGGAGTTGATCCTGAGATCGTTAGGAGTCAAACGCTATAACCAAATTGACAAACTGAAAAAAAAATAAATCCGGGATTGCAGTGTTGATAAGAAGCTATTCCAAAGAATTAAGAATGATAAGAATTAGGAGTAGAGGTTTGCAAAGTATCTACCTCCTACTTTCCCAACCAAATCCTCATTTCGTATTTGCTAAACAAACATCTGTACTTCTAAAATTACAGATGATTAGTAATAGTAATTGCTAACAATACAGGATATCCTGGCATCCCCATAGAATATGGAAAAAACGAGTCTTTCGTTTATTCTTCCTTGAACTGGAAGATGGTCAGAAGGGAAGGGAATTGTAATGAAAAAGGAAAGGTATAAAGTGTTACTGCTGTGGAGTTGAAGAGAGAATCAACTGGGGACAGCAAAGCTGATACTGGAATCACTGTTACTGGGTTAATGCCAGTCCAATGGGGTAGGGTCTGTTTTGCTGTTTGTGGTCAGCTTGGCTGGATGCCAGAAATTGATGTTTATATTTTTGAATCCACATTTTAAGAGAGGTCTCAATCAATCAATCCTGTGGAGAATGTTTGCACTATTGTTTGTAAATACCAGAAACGTGGAAAAAAATGTAACTGTGTTATATTGGGAAGTGTATCTCTGCATCTTTGTGCACAAGTGAGAATGTAGAGAAAAAGGCACGGGCAGGAGAACTCTGTCCTACATCTCCTGAGACATCCTGGGTTCACCTTGATGGTGGTCTTTTCTGACCAGGTTGTAGCTGCCGGGAGCTGGGTCTGTTTCCAGTGGTGAAGAATCACAGAAGCAAATACTGTGTAGCTTGGAGTTACTGTTGGAGTGCCAGGAATGGAGGGACACTCTGGTGAAGATGGTTGTGCTGATGCTAGACAAATACTGAATGAGAAAAAGTCCTTGTCACAGGAGTTTACAGTTCAAAGGAGAGAGAACAAAGATATTTTAGAACAGACATACGTTAGCCTGCCAGACAGGAGGACACAAGTTAGATTCTAAAAAGAGGCAAAAGTTTTTTGTTCTTGTCTATAAAAAAGCATAAGGAAAACCAACTAGCTAATCCCAGCAGAGGGAGACTGGAGAGGGAGAACTAAGGGAATGAAGAACATTCCAGCCAATTTGTTGATGACTAACATACTTTAAAACAACAAGCTACTTTTTACACTTAGAAGGTGACTTGCTGAGTGCTTATTCGCTGTTCACTCCCTGGTCTTGATAAGAGCTCCCACAGGACATTCAGTTCTTTCCAGCTTCTCCCCGAATAGGTTTATCTGTGAGCATCAGTACAAAGCAAAGGGGAAAGAGGCCAAGCAGGTTTGTTTAATCTCTGCTGTGACTAATAATGGTGTGCTGGGCTGGCTGCTCTTGAACACAGCTTGATACTACTAATCTGACTGGCCTTTTGCAGCATCTTCCTATGGGGTTCCATGCTGATAATTATCATAGCACAAGCAATGATTTTAAGAGCAAGACTCAAATGAAATTAATTTCTACCAAGCTGGGAATTCCAGAGGTCTGTGTGAACATCACAGTGAATATCACAGAAATTTTGGCTCAGGAGTCACAGAGGCCATGCAGAGCTGTACTTTCTTTGGCGATCACAGAATTTAAAAGGCCTATTCTGGCATGACTGCCTTGTTGGAGATCTTTTCTATTCAGTTTGATTCGAGCTGGCATGCTGTGAATGAGGGGGTTGGACTAAATGACCTCCTGAGGTCTCTTCCAACCTAAATTCTTCTATAATTCTACCACTCAAATTTTTATACCGTTTCCATTATCATAGTTTTGTATTTAATATTAGTTATTTACTATGTATGTGTGCATCTTTAGGCCCTGTAGAGATAATTTAACCTGTATCAATGGTGTCACTTTTCTGGGATTCAAAGATCCCAAATATTTTTTCAAAGCTAATAATGGAGATTCAGAATATTCGTCATATTGATCAGGACCAACTCCTTTTGATTTATGCTTAGTCCCAATATTTGCTTATTATATATACCTAATAATAAATGCTTTGGAGGATCGGTATTATATTCCATATGAAATGTGGTGTTTGTTTCTGCCACACTACTACAGTAGAAATAATAAAGATATGTATCTATCTTTAGCTCATACCTGGTATAAACTGAGTCAAAATTGTTGGAAACAATGACCAAGGCTCATGCAAGAAGCTGAGAGACTGAGGAGGTGGGAATAGAAGTCAAAGTAACCAAGCATTTCATGTCATAGCCCCTGGACTGCAACACAGCCTATCCTCTTCCTCTTTGGTCTCAGAAATGAAAACATTACTGCAAGTGAAATGAAAGTGAAATGCTTGTCTGCTGTGCTAAAGCAGCTAAAAAGAAAAGGGAAACTTTCAGAAATATAGGCCTACAAAAGACTGCTTGGGATGCCGACTCAAGTGCCTTCTCAGAAGTGCCGCGGTCTACAATTGTTTTCATAGCCTTAGCAGTTTTATCCTTAAGCTAGGGTTTGGGTCTCTGCTGTTCCCTTGTTTGACAGCCCTAGAATCAGATTTTTGCATTGGTTGGGAGCCTTCTAATTTTCAGCCTTAGTTATCAATAGTCAGCTCGTGCCTATTTGCTCATACACCCACAATAATGTTTGGCTTAAACTGTTCTTTTCCTTCCTTTTCTACTTTCCTACTGATATATCTACAGCCAGAAATCATATTCTTTTTCACTCTTTCTTTTGCTAAGTTTACTGGCCTTTCTTGTATCCGTCTCTTGCTGAAGAAAAAATCACCTTTATTACTTCTAAAGAAGACCTGAAGAACTGGAATTACACTTTTCCACTGCTTGAGCTTGTGGCAAATAATACATCTATGCAGTAGTGCAGGAAGAAATAAATTGTTCTACAGAATAAATCCTACTGACTCTCATCTTATGAAATAGGTTAATGCATAATGTTTTATACATTGGAATAGAAAAACATGACTCTGTATAACTATATTGCAGCCTTACTGCAGTTGGCTTATGGAAGGTGGGAAGTGGTGGCAGAACCACACTCTCCAGCATTGCCAGAATTGTTGTCTTTGTGCTCACCTTCCAGGGAAGTTGTCCTGAGATACACTGCTGGGGGCTGAAGCCTCTTTTGTGAATGGAGATACTGTGGCCTATCCACATGCCAAGGAAGATAAGGTCATAGGATCAACATTTCCATATTTCATGTTTTACTATTTTTCTTAAAGTTGAACTCTTCTAGCCATATGAGAATTATCAGTTTTCATGTTAGCAGAGAAAATTTTGAATGCAGAAAACATAAAAACTCCAAACTTAAAAAGGAAATAAAAAGAACCCAATTTTGGCCCTGTTTAGACTCTGAGATTATTGAGATGATTTGATACACGTGGGTAAGGGTGGCTGCCCTGAGGGTGCCGGGCAGGGGTGGCAGGAGAGCCTGTCCTTCATTGCATCAGCACCAGGGGTAGGGCAAGGACTGGTGTGCCTATTGATTGGCAATCACTGACCCACATTTCTTGTCAGATAAGGTAATCAGAGTGTGTATGGCCTTGGTGTGACAGCAGCAGCAGTTTGTGCTGATCAGGCTAGAAATGGAATTTAGCTCTTAATGGAGTTAGTTTAAATTTTTAGGGTTTGGACAAGTATATCCTCTTCCTGCTGAAAAATGTAATAATTGTATTTTAACTTGCTCTGATGATTTAGGCATTTGTCTTTTCGTTACTTGAATGCAGAGTAATTTTCAAAGTAGCTCATACTTTCTGTCTGAAGATTAGTACTCAGTTGATGAGATTTGGTGTGATATCTCAGTCTGTGATATGTTTTTCATTGGTTGTCTATTCTTTCAGTCAGTACGCAGAGAGAAAAGTGGCAGGACCTGCCCATGCAACTTAAATACAACTTGATTAATTCTGATTAATAAATCAGATGTTTGATTATTTTGGTCTGGCCTGAGTTCAGACTCTTGTTCACTCCCAGCAGTGGGAGGGTAGTTCAGCCAAAAAAAAAATCCATGCCCAGATTTTTACTTTCGGGAAGTTCAGCATTTTGAGATCCAAAATTAGGTTTTCAGTTTGTGCCAGGAGGGAATCAGCCACTAGATTAAGAATTTGGATGCTTTCCCTCACAAAAATTTCTGGGAGTTGTATGTCAGGTCCAGGATTTCACATCTATTCCCAGTGTAAATTCAGAGCTAAAGTCATGCCTCATCTTCTCATTCCAGAGATAGGAAGAGAAAAAAATGAGCTTGAAGTAGGAGGGGGAAAAAGAAGAGAAAACAAAGTAGAAAGGAAAAATGAGATCCTGGAAAAGTGGAAAAGGTAGTAAACCCCGAGTAAATGGGGAATGAAACTCAAGGGTGCAGAGAAGCAGTTGAGGGATTAGATAAGAAATGTTGCTTTGCTTAAAAGCTTCTCTTTTTCATTGTTCTAATGGCTCTCCCAGACAGCTGGGGTCAAAGGGTTATTTTAAAACTAGCTATTGATTCATGCAAGATGCCTGATTATGAAATATTGGAATCTTTCACCAGCAAGGGAAAAACTTCCCCCCACGGGTGACTGCCTGGAAACCTACAACAGGGAAGGGGTTAATGGTTGTTCAGTTTACAGCTGGGAATTGCTGGTATCCAGGAAACAACGAAGAATGCACAAACCATGAGACCAGCTGGAGCCTGCTGGAATCCCATTCATTTTGGCAGAGGTGTCTGTGGTCTCCAATTCTGACATCACTGCTTTTTGCGTCACAGAGGAATGCCTTAACCACTTCTCCCTTTCTATTTTTTCCTGTCTCTCTCTTATTTGTGTGACTGACTCAGATTTGCAAAGCAATGGGAAGAGGCAGTTCACAGACTCCCCAAACTCCTGTCATCAATGTAGCTTGTAAGTGACTCCACCAAGGCTGTTAGATGGAAGATTTTTGGTGTGCAGAGGAAGCTTTGCTCAGGAAGTAGAGATTGGATGTGAATTATTTCTGTTTCCAGTCTTCTAAAGCACATTGCTATAACAGAGGGTGGTCTGACTGGACCCCAAAGAGAAAATACTCTTATAGTTCAGATACTCTTGATTATGTCAGAAGAAATGGAAAGCCACTGTGGTCACAGGCTTCCTGAGTTCCCTACCCAGTGTGCTGTGTCTTTCCTGCCCATACAAAAAATCAATTGGAAGATGCGACCAGTCCATGTTCTGCTCAGTAAGAAGTTCTGAGACACAGATCACTTTGAGGGCAAAGGAAAAATCATAGGCCATTTAAAGATAGACTGTTCTGCTCCTACATAATTAACTCTTCATGCTTCAGCTTGCCTAGCTATAATCTATGGATAATAATCCCTCAGCCATTCTACTTCTCTGCTGGCGTGTCCTTTTACACCCTAAGCAAAGCTGACGGAGATTCTTCAGAACTGCCTGTGTGCAGCAAAAGTGATTTTATGGTCCCCAGACTTTTGTTGGTCTGCAGATCCTGCTAGCACAGAAATAATAATAAAACCTGGTTTTTCCTTCTTAATATCTGCACGAACACAAAATTCCACTGTTACTTTTTTGAGTTTAGTTTCATAGATTGAACCTGATCTACTAAGGTAATGTAGCTGAAAATGCACACAGCTGCTTATTGGAATGATTTGCATAGAAGTTGTGTTTTCAGTCACACGGCAAAGTTGGCCAGTTACAGTGAGAACCCTGCTACCCAGAGGAAGCCTGTGCCCCATCCCCATTTTCCTCTAGAAAGACCTAACATAGATGTTGAGTGTTTTCTATATGGAAAACATTGTGACCTCAAAGGACCATGTTAAGGGAAATATATTGTGTTTAAATATTTCAGGACTCTTGTTCTTCTGAAGTGGTTCGTGTCTGGTATTTGTCCTCAGCAGCTGATCTGCAACTTCACTGCTCTGTAAGCAACCACTGATTATTCTGTTATTCTTCTTTTATGATTAACATTCTGAGCCTCAGTGTTCGCCTTAATATAAAGTGCAGAATACAACCATCATCGCGAAGGAATCACTGTGGTAATCCTGAGAAAATGCATATGTGTGACTGGGTCACCAGAGAAATGGAAAAAATTAAGAAAAACTACTCTTGCAAAATTTGGAAGTATACAGACTGTTAAAATACTGGTTTAGATCTCTGCTTTAAAAAATATTATCTAGGAAATTAATCCAGAATATCTATATGAAAGTTTTTCACTATTTAATCACACTTTGCAGACTGTGTTCTAATTAATTTAAACATATACCTTCTTTTCCTCTACATGTTTATACAATGTTTATTTGCCTTGCTATAAATAGATCTGTACTCATACCTTTAGCCAGGTTTTCAGCCTGAAGAAATTTCTATACCTGAAATATTCCTAGTTTTGTATATACATGATGATGTACCTGTCACAGTGAGATGAGTTCACACTCGAGATCTGTGTGACAGTGGTTTGTGAAGGGATCTGTATGGATGGAACTTGGTACTTAGGAGCTGTACCTTTTCTTTGCAAGGTGTGAGGAACATAGGTTTTGCCAACATACAACCAGCTGACAGCCTGTCTTGTGATCAGGAGTGGGCTAAGCCATCACCCCTGTGTGCACGAGGGAGAATAGAGGAAGGCATCCCTCCTCCTCCTCCTCCTCCTCCTCCTCCTCCCCCTGTGCAGCCCTCTGCTGCACCACACGTTTGGAGCCACTGCAACAACCCGGTCTGAGTTTTGCTTCCTTGGGCTTCTTACTGACTCTGATGAGAGATTCTCGGGGTAGAAAAGAGAACAGGGTGGAACATGCAAACACCAGCCTTGTCACACTTACAGGTGAATCCATGGCATACAGGTTCCCCAGATATCCTGCAGAGCTGCTACGAAACTGTCTCTGGAAGTCTTCAGCACATTGACTTTGCTAGATTCATTGGCATTATTACATTTAGGTATGGTATGGATCAATTCTTTTTAAACTAAAATTCCTAAAATTTGGGGCCTAACACAGAAAGATTCTGATTTTCATGAATTCTGAGCTTTAACAGTTGCCATTAGCTTTCCTGGGATCTGCTGGGTGTTCAGCATGGCGGTCTGACCTCTTATTTGGGTACACAGCATCTGAAAACATCAACTTTCACAGCAAGCAATGCATTTGTATGGACTTCTTTCTTAAGAGGCTATGGTTCTTTTTCTCCCTGTTAATTGGAGGTTTTCGGTGGCTTTAGGAATCGGGCTCAGAAACTCAGAGTTTAGCTTGTTACAAGGTTTCAGTTTTGCAGAATGCGTTGATAATCTGGACTGAGTGGCTGCTTCAGACTGTACACTACTGTATTTAAGGCAGTGGATTTATGCCCATTTCCATTTCTGGTGCTTTTTTTCACTGGCAGGAGTAAGGCTTTTCATGGCAGACATAACAAAAGCAACAGAGATAAATAACCCTTCCATGGAACGTGCAACGCTTTTGGTTTATGTCTTTCACACACGCTCCTGCTCTGTAAATGGGGCTTCTAAGCAACACAAATAAACATGACAATTCACAATAGTATGCTGGGCTTGGATCCACACTCACAGATGTTGCTGTCTCCCACTGCACAGGAGGCGTTATCACAGGGATGAGTATCATCAATTTGGTAGCTGGACTGAGATTAAAACCAGATAGTTGGTGTGATCTCAGGAGCTGAGTTACACACTGCTGGGAAGCGCAGGCTGAGCTTTGTGCTAGACTAGTTAAGGCAACCAGAGCAAACACCTGGCATCATTTAACATCTTGACTAAAAATATGTTTTTTTCACATTAATACTGAGGAGGAATGTGCCTCTGACCCCTCCTGGGTGTGGTATGAGGAAAGCCACAGCCATTGGAAGAATGTCATTAACGTCAATCAGGCAATGATCAAACAACAGCCCCACCCACCCTGTTATGGTGTGAATGTGTCACACAAACACTAACCATTAACAGCAACTAGTGCATGGGATTTCTCTATCTGTCTTACTTCAGCCCTTATATGTTAATTTTTTCCCTCCATGATCTTTTCCTGTTTACCACTCTTTTTGTGATCATCACCCATCTTGGATTGTTCAGGCTAGAGTCCTTGCAGCACTGGGAGTCACTGGGAGATCCTTTGTGCTTTCCAGTCTCGTCCTCCTTATCTTTGCATTTCTGGTATTACAGATCGTCTCTTCATGATAAGTGACATTTCAGTTTCAAAGCTGTATTTTGAAAGCTGGCTTGAGTTTTAATCAACAGTATGATCAGGATATCTTACAGATACTATAAGGATGTCTGGCTGTCGTCGTGCTTAGCCCACTGAGTAGGAGAACTGGCATTCAAGGAACTGTCTGTGCATTTCCTTAAGTTTAATGATGATAAGCTATACTTAAGTCTTTAGTACAGCATATGAAATTTTGTACCAATTAGGATGTAGTAATGCCATCTTTATATGAACTTCAGTACCTACCAAAGTCAATGGTAGGAATGTTGTGTTAACCTGGTAACCTCTTTATTTTTAATGATAATATAACTTAAGTTCAAGTTTGGTCTTATTCTTACTTCTTGGAATGACAGTGTATGACCTAGCAAACCAATCAAAAGAACTAAACATTCAAAAAAGAAACCATATATATAAAATTAGTCTGATTTTGTGGTAAGTCTGCATGCAGGTGCTGTTTGAAAATTGATTGTCTTGTATAACCTTCTTCAGTCTCCACGTACAGTACTCATACTGCATCTCTCCCATTTCTTGTCATCACTGTTTATACTTTTATTTATGATTAGAAGAGGAACTAAAAGTCCGAAAGGCTTTCAGAAGATAAAACACAGCACAAAGAAGTAACTTGTCTGAAGTCATGTGACAGGTGAATGGTTTTTAAATCAAGTAAATAAGTGTCCATTGTATTACACTGGCATCAAAATAATATAAAAGATCATCCTAACTTAAACACAGCAACAGTACCGTCTGCGTCACAGAGTTTGCGTGCAGGAGCTGCTGATGGTTATTGTGTGGCTGTACTTTACAAAGTTAGTCCTAAGGGAATATTTTACAGTCAAATGATGGCTGAGGACTCTGGCCCACCACAGCTTCCTGTTTCCCTCCCCAAGGGCAAGAATCAATGTCTGTTGCATGTGTAAAATCGCACTGGATTTGGATTATTCTCTACATTTTTCTTTAATTATGTCCCCTTTTTTGCTTCTTATGAGACTCTTAAAATTTTCAAATATAATAAGAAATAATAATAACCAATTAAAAAGCTGTGGGTATTAAGTGGGAAATAACAGACTCAAACAAAAGTCAAGGATTATCCTGGGAAATGACGTTTATGTATCCTGGAGCATTCAGTTCTGTGAGGCAATCTGAGGTTTTGGCTGCGCTTAAAAATGAGGCAGCACAGCTTTACAAGGTAAAGCTCTGACAGAAATCACCAAAGTAGATCTTGTGCAAGGCTGAATGTGGAGCTAAAGGAGCTGTAGCATCTCCATTGTCCTCATTAGCACTCTTTACTGTATTGCTTGTGCTCTTTGTCAGGTCGGACCCCATTCATATCAAGGCCGTAGCATTCTCAGTGTTGACCAAAATAGTCCTGTGGCAGCAGACAGGGTGTAGACATAGTTACACAAGCAAAAAAAAAATATTTTCCCCCATATACTGTATTTCTCTTGTAAAGTTAATACAAGCCATATGAGTAAAAGCATTTTTTTTGTGTTGTAACTCCACCAGGACAATCAAATATTATTTATATACCATATAGCGTGCACTGAAGAAAAGTGCAACACTATTCGTATGAAAAGCTTTGTCAGGCACAAAATAAACATGCTGAGTTGAGTCTATCAGTAGTAGCATCCAGCAGATTTTGATACACACTGTGCTCTCCAGCTCTATGTTTGTGGTGTCCCACATAAGCAAGGTGTCCCAAGGGATAACTGCCCAGTCAAAGATTTACGCTTGGACAAGGTAATGTATAGGAATTTATAAAATAATTTCAGATGGCACTGGCATTTACTTTGAACATACAGCCTATGTGGAGGAAGTTGCAAAGCACAAATGTTCCATTGTTGCATTTTTCTCTTCTTTTATGGTTGAACACTCAGGTTTAAAGACATCTTACCCAAACATAATAAGGTGTATCTTCCAAAGGCTAAAAAAACCCCTCCTTTTCTACTAAAAAAAACCCCTCCCTGCCCCCCAAAATTGGCATTAGTAGCATTAGCTACTAAAAGCAAGTACTGCTTATTTTACCTACATTACAGTTTGAAACCCTTAACTTTCTGTGGTGAAGACAACACTTTCAAGTATAACTGGACCTTAGGATTTAACATGAGGTGTGACATGTATTGAAGTCTATACTAAATGGTTCATGAATTACATTCTGATAACACTCCTAGTCAAAATAAAGTCAAGAGGGAAGAAAAACAGTTTATCAGCTGTGCAAACATAAGCACTTGTGCGGAAATGTAGGACCAAGGATTTATCCTTATAAAATCATGTTAACATCAAATGTTACGTGAAGTTCAGGATAGCAAGCAGACAACCAGGAAAGGCTTGGGTACAATCTCAACAAGGATTTCTGGATTTGGTCTTTTCTTGTTTAGCCTTTCTCATGTGAATCAGGCTTTCAGGATCAGGATCAAGGTCCTCATCCAAAGACTGCTCAAGTCAATGGAAAAACTCTCATTGTCTTTTGGGGCTTTGGATCAGGCCCCAAAAGTTGAGTCATACTTTGAATAGAACATTGTTTGAAGGAAAACAGGCTCAAGGCTTCATTCACACAAAGGTTTTAACTGTTAAGTGAAATTTCCTGAACGCTTCCTGTGCTCTGCTGCCTACTTCCTGATGCCTCTTCTCCTGAGGACACACATGGTCGGGGAGAAGACCATGAGCTCAATGCCTAACTCAAGTGGTCTTTGGCCTATTCTTTGCTGCCTTGTCTCTATCAAATGATGGGAGATGTCTCTGTCATACAACCAAAATGCAGATGTTCCTCGTATCTCATAATGTAACAGTAATGCTCTGGTTCGGTTACGTGACCGGACTATGTCCTGTACTGTGACAGAACATTCACTCACTAATGTAAATAGGAACTGATTCTGTTTCAGTCACTTGAAAATTTGTCTGGCTGTCTGGTCATGAAGGACCAAAGCTTACTGTCCTCAAGAGCTTTCATTAGGAACCACCATCACCAAGAGATTGGGAATTGCTGATCTAATCCATCGCCATTCATATTCCAAACGGAATACATACCTGACACCTTTTTCCTCCAAGAATGTGGGGAAAAGTATCTTTACTTATTTTAATTTCAGTCTTAGTATTACTGTTGTTATCTAACAGTTAGTATTTGTTTGATCAAGTTTTATTTTCAATTCCCACATAGATTTGTGTGACTCCAAGTAAACTTTAGGAGCCTGTTGCTTCTGGACGGAGAGGGCCTGGAGCATTTGGACAGAAGTCATCTTTGGTAAGCAGAGATGGCAGATGGGCTGTTCTATGCAGTAGGGTTTCAGAACAGAGAAATAGTGGTTATACCTCATACTTGCTGTTTTATTGCTTGTTTCACATCATCAGGGCAAGGACACTGGGCAGAAGGATGTGTTTGTACTTATTTTTAAATGTGACATTCAAGAGGCAAAATAAAATGTGAAGATTTTCTCCAGATGTGTTTTCTGTTTACGATAGATATCTAGAAATATGAGGGATGTTTTGGTGCCCTTATGTATGGGTACTTCATATTTACTAATTTCTCTCCATTAGGAGGTACCAAAAGTGACTTTTTATCTAACAAGCTGTCACTGCTTACCACTTAAACTCGTGGCAAGTAGTTATATGTTTTTAATTCTTTTTTCCAAGTTCTGTGTGCCAAAGTCATGTGAGCCCAAGAAAAATAAAGAAGAAGCCTAGTGCAGCTAATTAATCCAAATCACGATTAGCTAAACATGACTTTAGTCTATGTCAAGGTGCTATCACAAGTGAGATATAGCCACATCTGTGTACAAAGGAACATGAAGCATATAACCCACACTGCAAGAAACATCGTTACATACAACACAATCCCCAAATACTTGGCCACATATTGCACATACCAGACCCACAAACACATGCAGCATGTACACATCAAACCTGGCACACACAAACCCACACAAAACAAGGTACTGCCTATGAAGGTGCATCAAACGGAATGTGAACCTCTGCGTGGGGAGTCGGGGAAGCAGTTTTTCAGCCTAGTTAAACTTTTCGAGCTCTTGAAAAATTTTCTTCTCTACACAAGGTTAAAATTTTCACCTTCCCAAATTGTCCTTGAAGAACATGCAAGCATTATCCTCAAAAAATTAATAGCCCAGTAGCTAGGACAATTAGCTGGGATGTGAGAGATTTCTTAAGTCAAAACCAGAAGTCTAATGTGAGAGTATCAATCACCAGATACCAGACCAGTGGTTGCTTTAGGCCTCTCCTGTTGTGCTATTCTATTTTGACTAAAAATTCAGCAGATTACTAGACCTAAATAAGGAGATCATTTTGAGCCACAGTGGTACTTCTGTGGGATGTGGGAGACCAAGCTCAATGCACATTTCATATTTATACAAAATGTGACAGTTCCAGTGCCACATTACTATGAAAAATTTCAGGTTCAACATAATGTAATTTTCCTTTAAAAAAACAACAGAGAGACTCTTCATCGGAAAATTCCCAAGTAGCTTTTCCTCTTGAACTACCTATGGGGTTTGCCAAAGTAGTTGACGTACAATGAGATTTTTGCCCTCTGTAATTTAAATCCATGGTTTTTTTCTAAGGGTGATTCATTTTACAAAAACACACAACAAATAAACAAACACATAACTGGAGCTAAGAAGAAGCATGTGTTATGGATTAGGAAAAAGAGCACCCCTCGAAAGCTCAGCTGGTCCTGTTCATTATAAAGATAGTGTTATTTTTTTTCCATGTCATTGTCTTCCTTTTTGTCTGTGTGTCTTTTCTCACAGTGTCTCTCTTCATTTTTTCTCTCTGGTACAGTCTTCACTCCATGTGTCATTCGTTTGCTTTCCTTGCTTCTAGGCTTTGTCTAGACCAGGATGTGGAATATGTTAGCTAACTAATCTGTTAGTTAACAGTAGAGCAGATAAGACAGTGAGCCTTTGATTTGTTTTGAATCGACTTAGTTGGTTATACTAAAATATGAAATATTTCATTGTCCAGATGAGCCATTTATTTCTCTGAAATGAATGCTGGGTCCTTTCAGAGTAGTGTTAGTACCAGTCCCATCACCAAAGTTTCTGAACACCTTCCAGCCCTGCACAAATCAGAGCTGCCACATGCAATTCATTCGCTCATTCTCTCCCCAGAAGGAGAACTGGGTTTGCAGGCAAATGTTTCTCTTTCTGTAGACTCTTTTTTGTTGAAAATTACATACCTGAACTGTGTTTGTGGTTGAGAAGGTGGGTCAAAGCACACCTGATGCTTGGAGTAGAAGGTAATAACGGACCTCAGGTGCTGGAGAATTTATTCCAGGGACTCAGGGCCATCTCTGATTCCATAACAAGTGAACTTTAACTGAACTAAGCATGCAGAGCCACAGTATTTGCAAATATGCATTGTAAATGTTCTATAATAAAAGCAATAGAGAGAGACAGAGAGAAGTAAGCAGAAGCAGCTTAGGACACAAACAGGAAGGAAAAAAAATCATAATTTGATTTAAAGTATTACTTCCCACCTAATTTGAGATTAAAATTTTCTCTCCTTCCTCTCTCCCTCACCACCCAAGCTCCTACAGCAAGTTTTGAGCCACTGCAGTGAAATGCAGTGATTGACAGTGTAAGGAACTCAATCAAAATTAAACTAATTTTCCCTATAGTTCCATAGAGGTTTTTTCTTTGGCTTATAGGAAATGCACATATGTGTCTACATCCAAATTTGGCAAAGATATGACTTTTGAATCAATTCACAATAAGTCTCATTCACTCCACTGTAGCTGAAGTGTAGCATCTCACATTAGAATGTGATTAGCTTCTCCATACTGCAATATCCCTGCCTTTTTTTATTTTTTTTTTTCTTTTAAGCATATAATTGGTGGGGCAGAATGTACCTGGAATGTATCTTACTGCAGCAGACATAACAGCTCTGCCCTTTGGAAAGTGACACTCAGAATTTCTTAGCTACAGTCCAGTTGTCATAAGAAGAGATGATTAATTAGCCATGGGGCTGGGGCGGGACAGGGGGGATGAGGGGTTGGGAACTGGCAGGGAAATGGCTAAATAGATTCAAGGAACAGTAAAGCAGTCCAAAAGCTGGAGGAGAACTGCTGGAGACATCTGTAGTTTGAAAGCCAAAGATTTCCAGGCAAAAGCCAGAAGGACTGTATAAACGTAAATGAGTGGGTGGACAGAATAGATCAACCATGTATTCAGAGGTCTTTCAATTCACTGACCCTCTTTAGCTCCAGACGCTGCTTTTAATGCACAGCTGGCTGGTGGAGGAGGATTTCAGTGTAAACAGAAAAGGAGATGGATCTAATGTCCAGGATGGAGCTTAGAGCCATTTGCCCAGCACTGTACTTGTCCCAACCGAAGGCTGGGATCTTTTTGATCATATCCCACACGTTGTACTGTACTCAGATGAATCACTTCCTGCCTTTGCCCTTTTTGCTTGCTGCTGCACCACAGCAGCACTGCTCTGGGACGGGATCCTGAAGCCTGGGCTGAGCTGTTTGTGTTCTCTGCTCTCTGTCCTGGTGCCTGCTCCAAGGGAGAAAAGGCTGCTGTGCGTCTAAACTGCTGTGTCATACTTAGTTATTAATGACCAAGAACCACATGACACAAAGTTCTGGGAAGCTCAAGCAGATTCCAGGAAGGGGTCAAGGAGTTCAATAAACAGTTTTATTAGAACTTGAATTGCAACCAAAAGGCTACACATTTAATTTTTTTAGAAAAACTTTGTGAGTGTTACTTGAATTTAGAAAACCTATGAATGGCAGAAAAAGCACAGGGGTTATCTTTTCTGCCAGTTGATTTTTATGTCACTGCTAGTTTAAAGTTGTCCTTGGTAAAGAAGCCTGAATACACTCTGCCTTTGCATTTTTCAGTTACCTTTCCAATTTGTTGGTATACTGTAGGGTTATCTAAACTTCAGTCCTAGATGTGTTTCATGATTTGAAGGGTCAGATTTTTACCTCAGTTATACTGGTGAAAATTCAGAAATGAGTGGAGTAATGCTAGATTTACACCAGTATGTCTCACACTACTGTAAAGCCTAAGGTATGCATGTCACACATCATGGGTAAAAAGAGAGAGATAAGTTCTACATTAGTTTATTACATCAGTAATGTGCAGGGTTATCATTCAGGTTGACAGATGCCATATCAATGCTTGAGGCTGAGAACAGGTTGGAAAGGGCATTCGTGCTGCCCCAGGGGAGCCGTGTGGCACAGTGAAAAGATATGGGGTGAGTCTCAGCAGGCAGATGGCCACATCTCAGTGTCCCCATAGTAAGTGGCACTAATTTGCTCTGTTTCCTGGCAGCAAGCCCGTGAACTGAGTAAGTTGGTGCTTAGTAAAAAACAATTTTTCAGTAAATTGCCTTTGCTAAAGTAATTGCTTTTACATTATCTCCACCGCACACTCTTTAAGACCAAGCTACAGTTCTGTCTCACTGAACATGCTTTTAATTAGTGTTTCTAGCTTTACTTCTGTGTTTCCTTTTACTGCCATTAAGCACTATAAGTTGTCTGGCACTTCATATGTTATAAATTGATCAATTTGTTCATTCATCAATTTATATATGTCAGAAGAAATGGGATGTAGAAATACATCTCCCTTTGAAAGTGACCATAAAGCATCCATTATAGTAAATATTAAGGATACATTAATGAGCATTGCTATTCCCCTGTTACTAATGAATACTGAGGCACAGAAATTAAGGGTCCAAGCCAACTTATTCTGAAGTAAAATGAAGTTGCTATTTGGCCTCACTAGAAAGTGAAGGAACATGACCAAGTTCTTAGTTGAGACAAATAGAAGAGCTAAAACTAGAGGTCAGATCTGCCTCACGTTCTACTGATCTCTCCATGCAACAAAATCTTAGTTCTAGCTTCTGTTGGCTGTTTGCTACAAATCATAGCTCTGTATTGATAATGTTTAGCAGTTCTGCACATGAATAAACAGAACAAAATTTTCCCCACAAATAGTATTGAATGCACTAAACCTCTGTATGGGGCCATTCCCTTGGTATTGTAGCTACCTTTGGGGTAAAACACAGCAAGTGCTCAACAAAACTACTTGGCAGTCTTTAATGGAGGAAGTGAAAAAATATTGCATCTGTTTGAAATAAAGGGGGAATTTTAGAGAGGTAGAATGGAATTACCCAAGCTGAAATCTGACCTCAGTTAACTGGCATTAACTCTTGCAAAAGCAGACACAAATTTTTCAATGATCACACTGGTCAGAAGTTCAGTTTGACCTCTTGTCCTATGGGTGGGATTCCAAACATTCTGGTACCTCCTACTGTGAGGAGGTGGGCTGGCTCGTTGCTGACTTTGAGAAAATCAGTTATTCATCTTGAAGGCTGCTTCCACAACACTTGGAGTTTATCAAAGCCTTTGCCTAAACTTCTTCACCACTTGCCGTGGCTACTTCAAGGCTCCTCATTAGAAAATGTTTTGAAGCATGGCATACCCAGTCTGTTAAACACTGCAAGACAATGGCTAGTATATGTAGCAGTTCTGTCACATCTATCTCAACAATTTCTGGTCTAATGCAGATTATTTGCAGAGGCTGAAGTTCTGTGGTATTACAGAATAGTCTATAAACTTTACTTCATGTAAAGGCTGCAAATAGATATGCCAAAGATATGTTTTCATGCCAGACAATTTACATCTTAGGGTGTATGTCTGTAGGTGTGACTGGAAGGTGTAATTGTGGCATATACAGGGACCTCTGAACTACTTTTATCTTAGGTGGCACAAGTTACAGGAGAAAAAAGGTAGATTTAAGCTTTCTGAGTCTTTGTAAGTCTATTAGTTCTCTGGGTACCAATAAGGGTGTGTGTGCAGTTTAAGAGCTGCAGATCACCTTAAACTAAAGCACTAAATAATTTCTTCGTATCAAAATATGAACCAATTCTAATCAAACATGTTGCACATTTATAGACAGTCAGTCTCATAGTTTCCTATGATTTCTAGCCTCTTAGGAAACAAAGTACAAAAAGTTGTGGAACTAATGAATCTTGGGCTTCTGTGCCTTTATGTCCTCTGTCTGTGCTCTGATGGGTGTGAACTCCATTGGGAGATTGTCCCAAAGCTCAGCATTTACTATTCGTTCTCATTTTCTTTCTGTGATATTGAATACACAATCACTTCTACTGAAACTTTTCCCATGCATTACTAAAATGTCTTCTCTTCTCTGACTACTACAATGAAACATAAAATCTTAACATAAATTTAGACCTCTGTCTTTATATATTTAGTAGCAAGCTGCCAGTCACTTTGAAATTACAAAGATGTATATATGTAAAATATGGAAACGTAGCACAACCACATTAATCCCATTTCCTTTGGGAACCAGGTCAGCAAGAAAGAGTCATTGCAGAAAACTCCACCAAAGATGAAGTTAGCATGAAAATGGGGGAGATAGCAAAGGAAGATTTAACATATCACTGGATAACTATTTCTCACAAAGTTTCAATTCAAACCCAGTTTTTGGCAAATTTTTTTCTGCAAAAGAAATTAAATTAAACTTAATTTTCTATCACTAAAATTTCCATGGAAAATTTTAGATCAGGCATGATGAGAAAGTGCAAGAAAGCTTCCAAACAACAACCAAATCAGACAGACAAATCTCTTTAAGTTAGAAAATATAAGGATCAATAGAAACATGACATGTGGGAAGATATAGATGGACTGAGGTGAAAGTTCTTCAGAATTGAGGACCATTCAGTAACTTGCTTTGGATTTGGGCGACAGTGAAAAAAATTACTCTCAGAAGTTGTCCAAGTAACAGTGTCCTGTTTATATCTTGTGGTCTTATGAGTAACTGACTGGAAAAAAACAAGAATGAAAAGATAACAATTACAATAAAATTAAATTAAATAAGCTGGTGACTCATTACAGAGCAGTAAAAACAAAAACAAGATCATTGTGGACTCAATAATAACAGAATTAAAAGGAAACACAAAAATGGCTAGATTGTTTTCCTTATATATACAATCAACCACACTGAAATACGAAAGGAGTAGAACTGATGACACAATTATTCAGTGGAAAGCAGAAAATTCAGAAAGTATGAATTATAATACTACAGTACTTTGGCAACCATGTTAATTGTAGTGGGACAAAGCTTTTTTCTTAAGTGCATTTTTCTTAAGAGGAACATAAATTAACATATATCCTACCAAGGCGTAGTACTGGAGCCAACAACAGCATTTACCTACATGCTCAGCCTTGCTCCATAAATGCATTTTATTAAGCAATATTCTGAGGCTTTAGAGAAGCGTTATCAGTGAAGACTCTCCCTGATCTCCTTCATAATTTGGATATAGACTTAGGGCTAATCCAAGAGTGAGGACTATCCAGAAAACGCGCGAAATATTTAAGCAAACTAAAGCTCAATTTCATATGACTCTGCTGGGACAATCTGTGAAGTTATTGTGCTTCCAAAGCACGGCAGTGGCAGGAACTGTACATTCTGAACTCACTGCTTTTCACAGAAATCTGACATTGAGTGCTGACCCCTGCACAGCTGTAGTGCTTTGATTTGGAAAAAAACTCTAAAAGTTTTATTTTGAAGAAAAATTACTATATAAAGGGATATCTTGACTTCTCAGTGTCACTAATTGCCAACACCAATAACAAGCTGAAAAATTCAGGATAGAATAACACAATCCCCAAAGTTAGTGGTCACTTGTATTGGCTTACCTCTGAATAAATCTCATCTTTCTGTCTCTTATCAAGTATTTCTGGTGTTCTCATTGCCATGATTTCTAAAAGATCACTTTAGTATACTAAGTTTGATGGAGAGAGCAGCACAGAGCCTCTTGGACTGGTTTTGAGTTTGTGGTAGAGTGTACAGAGCTTTAACTTTGCTGCAGTAGAGAGGTTAACCTGCTGTTCCCAAAGCATTAGAAATTCTGTGGAAATGCATCTTGTTTAGTTCTTCTTTAGCATTGCAATCCAAAGAACATAAAAGCACTTTATAAACACAAACAATGGGTGGTCATACCACTAATAAGGTAAAGTAGTATCTTGGAGAAAAACAAGACACAAAGTGGTGATTTCCCTTTATTTGCTCTGGGAGCCACTGGGAGAGCAATAAATAGAATCTAAATCTCCTGACTGCTTGTCCTGTGCTTCAGCCACGAGACTAGGCTTCATCTGACAGGCACTGATTCCTGGTGTGTGCATTGTTTTTCTGCACAGATGGTAAATCCTCCTGCAGAGTAAACAGCCTGAAAAGGGAACAGCTGCAGATGCCTTTTTGACAAGCACCTCGCCTGATACTGGCCATGTGGAAGATTTGTACCCGTCAGATATATTATACTGTCCCCATCTTCAGTTGTGCTGTCTTGTTTACAGCCTGGTTCCCTGGAAGTCACTAGAGCTTTTCACAGCTAGTCCTTCAATTCTTGAAAAGACATGACTCAAGTATTTTTAACTGTTTCGCACCAGGGCTTCTATGACTGTACTGTTTGTTGCTGTTCTGTGCTTCCTCCTTCGATGTGCTGTAACTGAGCAGGAATGTTCTTCTTGAGTGTTCCTGGCACTAACAGCTGCAGCCATGAAGTTAACATAGAGATGAACAGATTTCATGCTCACTTACATTTACTAGTCCATACATTTTAAAGCTTGTACAGCTAAACAGACACATTCCTCATGAGCAGTTCAGCTCTTTCACGATGAAAGACTGTGCCTATTTGATAGACTCTTTTTCTAGGGAAGAAGTTGTTTCTTCAGTCAAGAAAGCTAGTATGAAACACTTTCTTGCCCTTATGGTCTCCAGCCCTGGGTTACCAAAAGAATAACACAGAACTCCCTCGTGTTGCATGTTTGTATTCATTGTACAAATGTTTACTGCTGGCATAAAATTCCAATTTGCTAAGATGCATGCTCTGGTTTTGAAGAAAGTGTGCTGAATTTATACATCTGCTCTAAAACAGCAACTTACCAAGTGGGCTTAGTATTTTTAAATGTCACTGCCATTGCTGTAACAGATGCTAACAATAAGCTGACAACCCAGATTTTCCACTGAGAACTCATTCGTGGATGCTGCATTTGTAGCAGAATCCATCGGTTCTCTAACTCATAACTCAAAGTTAACTGCCACTTTGCTTTCTTAAAATGCTAGAGATTGTGTCCTAGGCCTTATAAATACTTAGTTTTATTTAATCCTGGAAAATACTCAGTTTGTTACTAGACAAATATAGCAGATTCAGTCTCCTATTGGAAAAGATTACTAAATGAAAAGTGATAATAGAGAAAAAAATGAAAAACTTAGAGCTATGAATAATGCAGAGGAGGTTCTGAGGGGTTGTTGGAAATTCACTGGGAACCACCAACCTATAAAGCTAGAAGCCATTGTACTGGATGAGTTCACATCATCTGCACTGACATAGTCGGTTCAGCATCAACTAGGAGCCTCTTTTTCACCTCTTCCAAAAATTTAGTGAAACATCTAGAAAAAGTATCACACAGGGATACTGCCAGGCTGAAGTGTTAGGGAGCAAAGATGAGGTGTTCTGGCAAGAATACTCACCTCTATTTTCTATGACTCTGGCAAAACCAAGCCACACAACTTTGAGAGGTATACACTTCCACTCTTGGACAAGAGCTGCAGCACGAAAAATGCAGAGGTTGACCATGTGACAGAATGGCTGAAGAAAGAGGCACGAAAAAGTGCTTCAATTTTTAGATTTAGGAAGAGGACTGTATCCCTGTTGAATTGTCAGAGGATCTCTTCAGACAGATCAACTACAGGAAGAGGATAACAGTAGCAGCTTTGGTCTATAGTCATAATTAGGACTGAGCTTAAAGTCATTACAGAACATGTATTAGTTGCCAGTCTTTCGTACTGTGAAGCTCAGAGATCAGCTTTTGAGGGCTGCACATCTCAGATCTGGAATAGTTGCTGAGATTTGAGTTGCAAAGGTAACCCAGCTTGATGCTCCGCTTGGCCTAAGCCTATCCTTAACCCTGACATGTTTTGAAATGTAAGTTACAAGGTATAATTAACAGGAACAACTTTTTTTAAATATAGTTTTAAATATAGTTGTAGACCAGGACTAATTTTGACAAAATGATCCAGCAGGATGTTCTAGTATCTCTGTCCCTATAATACTAGGTCTGCTAAATGAACTGCTAAGAAAATTAGTTTTACTACCAGAGAATAAGAAACCTGTTGTTTTCACTATCTCCCTGAAATTCATAATGGGCTTACCTGACAGAAAAAGTGTTCAGGCAGCAAAATTTGTAGTCAGTTAAGATTTGCTAAGTAAATGAAGTTATACTTGAAAAACGTTTTTATGACAGTGTATCTATGTTTGCTAGGCCTTTTACCAACACAGAAAAGTAATGAAAAAAATATATTTATAACTGGCATTTGTATCCCAGCAAATATTCTAGTGTAGAGCTGATCTTAGAGTAAGTGCAAATACTGCTATAAGCTTCAGAGGGCTGGGAGGTCACAGAGATGCCCAATAAGCTGTGATTTGTTTCGCTGCAGCCCATGGGGAACTGGAGTCATTTTACAACAGAACTAGGTTTTATTTTTTGCAAGGCAAACAAGCGAGGGGAAAGGGGAGGAAGCAGCAGGCATACATCAAGTGGTTTTTAAGCAGCTAGTCCCTGCCAAGGGAAGATAAGGAGAAATGAATTAGCTACTCTGGAACTAACTCCACTTCTTTTTCTCAAATAACTCCAGCTTTGTGCCTAGTTAAAGCACATCCTTGCTTTGACTGCCTTGTTTCCGTTCCATGACAATTTTATAGTACTAAACTAATTTGCTAATGTCTCTGCCAGAGGAGCTTCCATCGCTCTTATCTATATTTACTCAGAAACATCGTGACGGTATATTTTAGTCCTCTTGTCCTTTCAAATTATTTTCAGCATCATTCCCCATCTCTCCCCAAAGCTGCTTCCAGCACAGTGAGACATTTTAGCAAGAGCATAGTGAAAATCCAGCAGCAGCATCCTAGACACATGTTGCTCAATGAAGATTAACAGAGGACTGACTGGCTAGTAACCCCAATTGAGTTTCTGAAGTTCTGTCAGTTAGTAAGGCTGGAATGCCACCAAGGCAACATAGAAGCACAGAAGTGTGTAGATGCCCTGCAACCTCCCATATTATGTTCACTCCAGTGAGGAACCCACTCTGCTTGAACCAGCGTGGATTGTCCATGTCAGCTCTGAGCCACAGTGATGACAGCTGCCTGTGATGAGGAGCTACACAGCTTACTGAACTTGGGAAGTCACAGTAAGGGTTGATCTGGTACTGAACTGCTCAGCATCAGTCTCTTCTTTACTTCTTCCAAAATTCCTTGGAGGAGTCCAGGCTGGTTGTTGTTGTTTTAACAAGTACGTGCAACAAGAAATAAGGACAGGCCATAAGTGTTGGACTAATGTCATAAGACAGGCCCATACACAGTCCGTGGTCCCTTATCTTGCAGGATCTGAACCTAGTGGCTCCATGTATTTTATTTCAAGCTTTTAAGTCAGGGGAGTATTTAATGATTTTGTAGTGAAAATATGTCCTTAGGTTTGTCTGTTCTGCCTGTGTCTGCTCCTTTCTCCTTGAAGGCTGGCCCAATTTCCCCTCTGGAGGACTGGGACTGGCCATAGACAGAGAGGTTACTGGAGGGCAGAAGACTGATCCCTCCCTCTCTCTGAGGGCGAAGAGGAGCCTCCCTTGAATGACGCAGGATGATCTTGTTCCCCAGAGCTAACCCTGATGTTTCCTTGACAGGCAAAATGATCCCTCCCAAGAGCTGAGCATAGCTCCTTTGGTGGGATCGCACTGGAGATGCTCCCTCCCCACAGGCAGGAGAGGGCACAGGGCCCTCCTGGAAGCTGAGGATATGGAGGGAACCTGTTTTGTGCCTTCAGCTATTTGCTGCTTCTTACCCTCTCTTCCCCACCTGCTTACTGCTGACACTTACTGGGGCCAGATTTAGTGTTTAGAACATCGTGAGGATAAAGGCTTTTTATTTTCTCTGTGGAATAAAGCTCAAGGTTAGACTGATTAAAGGTTCTTTTCAGTTTTCTCTTAAATCTTTTCTAATTATACATTTTTTTAAATCACAATCTCTTGGCTGATGTTGAAAGGGATTGCAGTAGGCTTTGTCTTTGGAATCACAGCTGATGACTTTCCAGTAGTTTCAGAACAACGAGGTACCAGTGCCACCTTTTTTTACTAAAATCTGATAGCAACAAGCCAATGACTAATAGTCCAGGACTAGCCTGTCTCTGTTCCACTGCTGTCACGAGAAGTCATTTCCAAACTTAGCTTGTAGGGCCATTGTGGATGTTGGACAGAAAATGTTTACACCTAGAGTAAGTCTGCAACATGGACAAATTTTGAATGATTGTGCAATTCTGCTTATGAAAGCACAGAGAAGCACAGGAGGGAGCTGGCTTCCCTGCGAACAACAGTACGAGTACAGTAGGAGTCCTGAATTCCAACCTTTCTGCTCTGAGCACCAGTACAGAACCCAGGATCTAATCACCTACTTCTCTCCTGAGACTGTAGAAAAAACCCAAGCTCTCTTTTCTTGCTTTTTTAAATTAGCAGGGAGTGCATATACTCCAAGGAACAACAATATCAAATTTGATTTACTGTTTATTTCTGCTCCAGTCATGCCCAAACTCCCAAACCAAGTCTGGGACCCTGTTGCTATGTACTGTTCCAAACATGTCAAGAGAAACTACAGCATGAATGAATGAAACAAGAACGGAGAGAAAAGAAACAAAAGTAGAAGGAAGGGAAATAATTTGAATAGGATGACAGAGCTGGTGATAGAGCTTGGTCAGGAAAAACCAAATTCTGAACCCACATCTCCTGAGTAGTTAATCATACATTTACTTTTACCACAGTGCCCACTTCCTTTTTGTATTAAGAAAGATGCATATATCCAGAAGTTATTGCAAAGTTATTACAAATGTCAGTCAATATTTTTCTTTTGTACAATGCCAGGGCTTATTCTGTGAAATGACGAGATGAGCTGCTGTACACTGCTCCATCATGGAACAACTAAGCCCCTTTCTTCTGCACTACTGGGATGAAGCAGCCTGTCCTATCTGCACTTTGGGAGAAACTTAGGATACCTGTTCACACTTGCAAACACATACTTGGGAAAATGAAGGTGTGCGTGGAGCATGTGCAAAAATGTCTGCTAGCTTAATCTAATTAGCATGAATAATAACAGCCACAGAGATGCAGCTGAGAGGTCTTTAGTAGTAACCAGATTACAAACTCAGGAGGACACTGAGTGCACACACAGGCTGTTGAACCCACATTGCTGCATTTTTGCTGCTATTGTTACCAAGCTGCATCAGCCTTGCACAGAGAAATCAGCACAGGCTGCAATTACTCTTTCCCCCATTTTTGATCAATAGATGCATTCAAAGGCACAATACTTTCAAGAAATCAGCTACTCTTGCACTTCCATCTTTATGTGATGCTCTATTCAGAAAACCTCAGCTTCTGTTCAGTATGGCAGATTGTTACTCCATGTGATAGAACTGAAAATAATAAACTTTGATGTTATTCATTTGTTATTCAGGGCCTTGCTCCTGACCAGCCTGGTGCTTGCGTTTTAGCCTTTGCAGTGCTCATACAAACCTCCAATCCTTGAAAAGAGGCAAGTTGAGGGAGCAGAAGGGTGGGCTGGTGTTTTACCCAATAAGCCATAGATGAGTTGACACAGTGTCTTATACAAAAGACACCGTAGATTTCCAAACTGTCAGGCTGAGAGGGAACGAATTCTAAGAATGTGGTTTCTTGAAGGCAGTGGCAATAAAACTCCACTATTACGTCCTGTAAGGAGTACTGAGGCAGCACCCTGCCAGAGATGGCTGTGCGTAAGCACTGCCTCTAGCACAGTCACAATAGTAACACGAGGCTTGTGCAATCCCCCCCCATGGTGCAGCCATAAGAGCAGAGAGGTTCTTCCCCCGTGCAGCTCAGTCATACTTGCTTCCTGAAGTGGCTTCTTCTATCGGGAATTTCCAGCCCTGTTAACGTTGACTCTCCCTTACCCAATGTGCTTGTCGGCTCTCTAAGCCTGGCAAGAATCTTCCTCCAAGAAACCTGGAGAAGATGAAGTATTTTTAGGTCCTCATTTTTTTTTTGTAAAATCAACTATTGACATGTTTTAATGACAACCATGGTGCTGGTGACCTGCCCTCGATTCCCAGCGTCCACCTGACATGTGGCCACAGGTAGCCAGCTCATGACTCCTTTCCCTTCTTTCTTTTTATGTGTGTCCACTGTAAGATAAGGAGCACGGTATTTGCCCCTTTGACAGGGGCTTCTATGAGCCACCAGAAAGAGAACGGAACAGAATCCCAGTTTTAGCTGACTTTTGATATGAATGCACATCTTCATCCAAGCCTTTATGCTACAAACTAAGAACAGTTCCTCTAGTTTTAAAAAAGGAGTCCCACTTGCAGAGTTAAGCATACCCTCTCTGCTCTTTTTAGATCAATGTTATTAACGAGTACCTTGTTTTTACTAATAATTGGCAAAGACCCAAATCCTGTAAAATTTCACCTAATTTTGACAGCAATCTCCTTGGCATAAATATACTAAAGATTTAGCTCAAGTGTCAGCGTTGGCCAAATCAGGGCCCTACGCTGCGCATGTTTGGGAGCAAGGCCCTACCTTTATTTAGCTGTTTCATTCATAATACCAGCCACCCAGATCCTTGACTAGGACTAGAGATGCTGCTGTAATACAAGTAAGTATTAAAAAGGAAGCTGTTGTGTAGCTCAGTGAAGCATTCTTTTGCCTTTGGCCTGAAAGCCTGTGTCTCAATTCTCCTGCCAAGCCTTGGAGCTCACACCCCATGGACAGACGCACATGGGTTTTTCCCATCAGTTTCATCAGAATAAAACTGTTTTGTGGTTTCTTGTTATAAACTCTTTACAGAAGCTAATTACTGTTGGCACAGAATTAACCACCAGTTGTATAAGTGAAATTTTGCTCAGCTTTGTGCTGCATTCACAATATGGTAAAAAGGATGTGCTGCCCAGCTGTGTGTGCTGTTTGGCAGATGCTCTGCTAATGCAAGATCAACCCATCTGCCCATCAGGTAGAAGTTGAAAGTCCTCTTTTACTTTTTAAATAAACAGGGAGTAAATCTCTGTGTCCTTGTCAACATTTCCTCTCTAAACAAACTAGATTCTAATGTTCAAGGCTGCAAGCAAACTACAGGACCCTGCAAATGCATTGACATGTTTACCTGAGTGTTTTGTACACTTTGTTTCAGTGACACACATGTGGTACGGAGGTCTCTATGTAAGACCCACTTTCAGACCCACTATGTAAGACCTATATTCCTGGCTAAGTGCTGAGCAGGTGTTTTTGTACCATTTTGAATAGTTGCTTTAACTGTGAAAATGATGAGGAAAAATCTGTCCTGTGGAGACCAATAAAATCTATCAGGTTTGCATTTTATTTATGGAAAATTAATTCAGCAGGGTCAATGGGGCATCAGTTTACAGGATGCCCTAGCTCCACTGATGAGTAATCTGCTAATTAATAGCTTTGGAAATGTTGCCAAGATCCTGCCAGAATGATTGCAGCACACCAACAGACCTCGCTCAACTCCTGAACAGGCATTCACATAAGCAACCATAGCTGTTGGGATGAGCAAGATAACCTCTTACTATTTCTTCCAGACTGTTTTCCAGGCCAAAAAAAATTTTAGATCTTGTATCTGTCCTCAAGTATAGATCTTTCTTCTCATATTCTTGGCACACGTCTCAGTAGCTGAAAGTCAGACCGACTTCTGTTTAAGCAAGATCTCAATGTTTTCAAAGACAATAATAAAAATGCAAATAATCTGACAGCTTCCTCTTTGACCAACAGGATTTGTGCACCATGTCTTTAAACCTAGGAAGTCTTTATAATGAGGTTGAGGTAAAAAAGCTACCTGTTTATATAAGAAAATAATAAGTTTATACATTATGGTCTCCTATTTTATTGTTCTCTTATTGTAAAGGCAATCCTGATTCAAACTGAATCTGTAAATGAGAAATACATACTTGAAGGATTAGTTTTATCAGATTCCAAGTTATATTGCCAACTGCTGCCTCCCCAGAGTCTTGAATATTGTGAAAATCTGTTCTAAATCTAAAAATTAATTTAAAAACCCACAGGCCCTTGTGTAGTATCCTCATTAACAACCAATCCTGCCCCCTTGTAGACTGTAAATTTTCTCTGTTGAGACTTGTGGTGTTTTGTGAAGCATAGTGAAATGGAAGCAGAGTTAATGGAAGCCATATCTTAGATGTGCAGGCTGGTGTAAGAGGTCAGAGTCCAAATCTGTATCAGCCGCAAGAGCTCTATTGGTTTCAATGGAGAGAATCTGATTTATGTCAGCAGAGGATCTGGCCCACAATAGGCACAGTGTGTTCTGTTCTTCTGTCTGTTTGGGGTTAGGAAGATAAAGGTGTCTCATATCCAAAAAAATACATGCCAAAGAAAAATAACAAGCAGCTGCTCTGAGATGTGTCTGGCTTCTAGGGGTACTTCATATTTACTCCTGTTGGTAAGACTTACTTTATTCTACTGTGGCTTTGGCTTCTATACAATGCACTATTCCCAAGTTTGCTAATAAAAACCATTATAAAAGTCTAAATTATAAAGCTTGGGAAGACATTCTTGATGAATAAGTGCAAGGAATCAAAAGCTATGTGCTTTTAAATGCTTCCCTCTTCTGCCTAGAGCTGATGGCAACCAAGGGGCTATTCTACATAGCAGAGTTTACTACTCTTAGTCTTGAGAAGAGATGTCTTCAATGTTTCCCTTTCCATAGTCCTCCTGAGGGTCAAGATGTACTTTCCTCACTTCCTCAAATCCCACTGAGGATGTTGGCCTGAAGAAAGAACCCTGTTCCAGTGTTTTCTGTCACATCTGTTCAGAATTCACCCTTTTTTTTTTTAAATGTACTGTTTTCTTGCCAGACCTAGCTGCTGCAGAAAAAAAATAACTTAAAATGGAGAAGAATACATGTAAAGGGTGCACGTAAATTGGCACAGATTATCTGTTGCTGAGGGCTTTGCAGGACTGGATTTGCCATTTGGTGCTGGACCT
>BJBW01001773.1:489740-527487 GCA_004320125.1 Scolopax mira | reverse complement strand
CAGTAAAGTCACCATGATAGAGCATACTATGCACCTTCTCTGTGGGAATCTGTTACACTACACAAAACATGGCATTCCTTGTGTGGTGACTGCTGAGCCATTAAAGTTGAAGTGCAATAAATAAATAGCACACAAAGCCAGAGTAGAACTGCCTGGAGTGCAACTCTTTCCACCCCTCTCTCCAACATACTGCTCTCTAGCTCCTCCGTGCTATTTCTGAGGGGTCAGTTTCTTGATATTAAAAAATCTAATGAAGTTAAAAAAAGGGTCAGATGGTAAACAGAAAACCTAAAAAGAGCAGACAGCACATCCCAGCTGGGATTTCGGTGATTTTCTTGTTGTTCTTCCAAATTTGCAAAGAAAAGTGCATGTTACTGCTTTCTAGATGTTTGTCTTCATAGTTCCCCACTCTCTTGATGAAATTCATTTGACGAATTGGAAGTATGACTTTGGTGGAATTAAGATTGGGATTTGGACTATACATCCACAAATTAATGCTTCATCTGGAAAATATGTTTGGCGTTTTGAATGTCAAATAGACCAAGGGCAGCATTCACTTCTGCCTTGAATGTCCTTGTCACTTAGGAAAGTCCTGAAGCTTCCTTGTCTACAACCACTGGATCAGGAAGATTTGTACCTGGACATAGCACTTTTATAGATTAATAACATACTGCACGTCAAAGCACTTTTGCAAAGTTTTAATCTCCATTCAGGAGCACAAAGAAGAACATCAGCCAGTCCTTAATAACGTAATGCTCTCATCAGTGGTAAGAAACAGGGTACCAAGCCTGTTCTTCATGGAGTTTTATCAGGAGAAAATTTGCTATCTCATGATGGTCTGATACTCTCCATCTTGAGCTAACTCTCCCCAAAATGGAACTGACCAAAAATGGCTAGTCACTTATGGAAAAAAATGGCATCATTTAATTGTGAAGTTTGCTTGTTTGTGTCTAGTGAGCTCAGGAAGGCAGACAGATAAAAGGAGGATCAACCCTGAGAAAGGGTTGAGTCTCTGCAAAACTCATAGTTCTGCTGAATCCAGTTCACGTTCACTACAACCTACTCAACCACTTCTTTCTTCTTTCCTTAGTGGATGTGGGTCAAAGTCCCTGTTGATAAATTTTTTGTTTTTATCATTGAAGTGCTATCTTTTCCTTGCTTCTGTCACCTTCAGGAAAGCTGTTACCCAATTCTGGGTGCCATTTGAGGAAGCAAAGATTAAGTAATAGGCAGCAACAGGAGATGTATGACACTGCACTGAGAAACTTCATCTCTGATTAACAGCAGGTTCCGTAAATGTTACCCATAGCAGAGGGACCACTGGATGCTTCCCTGTCTGAAGTTCCTTTCTGGACACTTTCCCCACTCACTTAGTGTCTTCTGCAACGGCAAGGAAATGAAGAAGAGGAAGGAAGAGAGGCAATGAGCACACATCTAATGAGGAAGGGGGCAAATTAAGGTACTAGAGGTAATCTTAAAGCTTATGCAACTGGCCTGTGCTCAGCAATGTCCAAACAAGGCAGAGCAGCAGCTTTCCTGTTAGACAAAAGCCGTGTGAAGGAAAGGAGAAGTGGAGCCCGTTGGGTTACAGGAAATCAGTATGGACCAACCAACGCCCTGTCCAGACAGCACAGGCCCTGCCCTTTCCCCTCACCTACCATATTGTGCATCTTTATCAGTCATAGGGTAGTTTTGGGTGTTGTTCAGCATCAGCTAATGACGGGTATCTTTGTCCCAAGTGAAGCAATCCAAAGATCCATTCCTTTTGTGTGACTTACGCAGAGGCCTGGGGGCAATTCCATAGACCAGTTTTTCAGCCTATTCAGACTGTTATTTTTGCTAAATGATAGTCTAATAGGGTAGTAACTTCACTTTAAACAAAAAGATAGACTCCCTTCTGCACATAAACTTTGGTCAAGTTCAGTAAAAGAAAAAAGCACTGCTTAACCAGGGAGGCTGAGAGGTTCAGAGCAAGTCTGGTGTCCAACTGCCCACTCTCAGTGAGCCCCTTATCCTTGATGCGGAGGAATCTCTCTTATTCATAAGAAAACCCTTTGGCCAATTTCTTTGCGCATTGCATCTGGACCCTGAAGATTTTCTAGCATATTAATCATCTCTTTGGGTGGACTTCTGAGCAAGATAAAGAACCTGTCCTCTTCTGGAGGTTCAAGCTGTATATAATTGTCTTGTAGCAACCACGCAACCATAATTTTGAATGATTAATCAGGTGTTGCATTTTTTGCCCGAAATTACATTACTTTTATGCACTGTTGTATTTTTGCCCAAGTGTCCGAGCTTTCCAAGTGCCATGAATATCAAGGCCAAAGTAAACAATCTTTTCCTGTTTTATATGTCACCACAAAGTTCAAAGTGGACCTGGGAAGACACCTGGAGAACCACTGTCAAAACAAAAGATGTCAAACCTTGTATTTTCATTGACTTCTTAGACGTTTAATTTTATTTAATACAGTAATTCTTTGAAAATCTTGCTGCATTTAATTGCCAGTTGATGTTTTAGTTTCTGGGTCTGGAGAGCAACCTGTTTTGTAGAGAAGACGGAGTGTTATGTTTGAGCTCTCTGCTCAATCCGAGGGAATCTGCTGAAGTTGAACGGCTGTGGTTTGAAATGAATTCATTTACAGCTTAAAGTTTTGAAAAAAAGATAGTAGTTTTGCACACTGCTAGAACATAAGCTATCTTTATTTCCCAGTAAAGCCTATAGGGCTGAGCTTCATCTTGGGAGTGGTCAGCATCTTGCTAAGTTAAATTGTCATATATGATTGTATGTTGAGACTGGAGGATACCCTCCAATAGACTTAAGCATGCATTTAAATTATATGTATGCACTATAATGGTGTTTAAGAGTCCCAGCTGTTCAAGAGAACTCAGTTGTGCTGGGTGCAGTACAAACAGAGTGCCAAAGTTGGTCCCTGACCAACTGGTTCTGTAAGCATGTGCTTTGTTTTGGCACTAGGGAGATAGATGGGGGTTTTTGAATGTGTCAACGCCAACACTACCATTCAACTGAGTCAAAGGTACCAGCTGAGTGGGTGGATTTTTACAGAAGGCCTGGCTAATTTTTAGACCATTAGTAACGTGTACTTGAGGAAGATAAGATAATGAACAGTGTGATCCAGTCTCATGCGGCAGAGTGCAAGGAGTTCAACTGCTAGAGTTAAGAAAGAATTATTTTCCCCGTCTATGCCATTGCACAATAGTAGAGGTGCTTGAGTGAGGGGATGTCTGAACTGTTGGGTTTGGGGTTAAAGCAGGAGGCAGGATATCAGACATGCTGTGGTTTATTGCCCCTCAGTATGAAAAGTACATTTTTTCTCACATTTC
This sequence comes from Scolopax mira, assembly GCA_004320125.1. Taxonomy (NCBI): domain Eukaryota; kingdom Metazoa; phylum Chordata; class Aves; order Charadriiformes; family Scolopacidae; genus Scolopax; species Scolopax mira. Next base: position 524,145 of record BJBW01001773.1, on the reverse strand, counting down.
AGAAGTGAAAACTGCATAACTAGTTCTGGAAAGGCAGCCTTGCCCTTCAATTCCTAAATAGCCATAAAAGGGGCTGCAGTCTGGGAATTGGTACTGAGCAGGAGTCTACCCCTACTTCTCTGTGCTGAGAAGGGCTAAAAATATTGTCCATGGTGACTTTGCCAAAGTGGCATGAAACACCTTTAATGTTCGTGAGCACTTCAGATGAAGATTATAAAGAAAGTGATTGTTTAATATTTGGATGCACAAGTGTCACTTGCAGGGCTTAAAATAAGGGATTGTTTTTTCAGCTTGGTTTAGGTGGGTTGCTGTCATTTCTTGAAAGAAGTGATCTTCTAATTTCAGCCTCACCAAGCACAATATCAGCAGTTACTGGGTTTTTGTATGATCATGGAGCTGTTACAGACTCTCAGAAAAGTCCTTTCTTTTCTGGACAAACCTCAGTAATTCTCTTCTTAATACTTAACACACTTAATGTGTGTATGATTACAGGTAAGAATTACCATGCAGAACTCTAGAGATGTTTTCCCAGCCAAGAAAAATGGTGTCCTGCACATCAACTCTAATTTCACCATCCAAAAAAAAAAAAAGATAGAAACGTTGAGTGGAGCAGTGCACATAACTCTCCCTACAATAAATACTTTGTAAAAGCTGGCTCCATTTGGGTACTAATCTATTTTCATTCTTGTATGCCATGTTATGCAGTCCCTGGACTTCTGTACTTTCTCTGCACACACTGAACACACCAGCTAACACTCCTATATACAAGCAGTATATACATATGTGTTTAGACGCCTGTATAGACTGTTAGAGCACAATTTTTCTTCAAGTTAGATTATAGCATAGCGCAGGTAATTAAACAGCGATCTCTATCCAAATTCAAAGGGTTGGTGCATACCTTTAACAGGGCAGTACAATTACAGTAATTTGATGTGCATACTGGCTGCATACAAGCAGGCGTGCAGTTCTGAGGGCTGTGTGTGTGTGTAGGTGCTGTTTGCACATGCAGATGTGAGGTTTACTCACATCAGAGGCCGCCTTTGAAGCTCTTCCGCTGCAGAATTGCTGTGTAAATCCACCCGCCCTCCAAGACTGGGTAGATTTTCAAATGGTTGGGGAAATGCTACTTGAAAATGAAGACTCTTCTCCCCTTTTCCTGTTAAGTGTTGTCAGATTTTCTGAGCAACACACACTACACAGCTGAAGAGATGTGTTTCCTTTTTCTTCTTCCCAGATTGGGAGTTTCACTGGAATGAATGCCACCGTGCACTTACAGACCGTCCCCAAACGAGCTACTTGTTCAATTGATTACTAACTCATTATTCATTATAACTTAAGCGTTGTGCAGGCTCGGGGTGAAGTGGTTTTATGAACAGTTCACTCCACACCCTTCTGAGAACACCCGAGACTGGTGATCTGGTAGATGTAGAGCCTGCAGTACCCTAAAGTGCCTTAATCCATGTATTTTGTGTTTGAGCATATTTGGGATTTAACCGTTCCTCGTCCTACTTTCCTTGTGATAATGAGAATCCTCGCAAGCACACTCACAATATTATTTTTTTTCACCACCATCAGGCTCCAGGCCAGAGCTGATGTCAAGCATCAGAGTAAGGAGAAGAGCAGGTTCCTGTAGAAGGGATCTCCTGGGTGATGGCACACACACACGCCGCATCAGCAGGGACATCACGAGTCTTAAGACACAGTTTTGGTTTTGAAAGTCTGGACTCCAGATCAGCTGGGAAAGCGATGCGATTCCAAGTGGCTGCTTACAATGTAGGTCACTTGAATGCAAAAGTGAAAGCACACGCACCATCACATTCCCACGTCGGGAGGGGGAGGGCATGTCAGCCTCCCGCTGCAAAAAGCCCCAGAACTCACCCGTCAGCCCTCTTTTCCGGTGAGTAACGGACGCTGCCGTCCCGCCTGGATGGGAGGGGGCAGAACGCAAACCGGGGGGTTCCACGCCTACCCTGGAACTCCGCACAGTCCGCCACCTTGAGATGCGGGTGCAGCAGCGCTACTACAAACCTCTGCACCCCCCCCCCCCTCCCCCCAAGCTGCGTGTGCGGTGTTGGGGGAGCACCGCAACAAACGTCCCGCACGCCCACCCCCGGTGCGGGGCGGTGGGAACCGCGCTGTGGCCGCCCGCCGGTGCGCACCGGCTGCGCTGCGCTCCCGGCGGCGGGAAGCCCCGAATCCCGCTCCGCCGGCGGGAAGCCCGAATCCCGCTCCGCCGCCCGCTCCCCGCAGAGGAGGGAGAAGGGGAGGGCGCAGGGCAGGGCCGTGCGCGGGCTGCAATTTGCGGGGACTTTGCGCAGCCCGCCGAGCCCGTGGCGGGGCGTTGCAGGGAGTTGCTGTTCGCGCCGCTCTAATTAGGTGATGCGGTTTCAGTTACCACCAGGCTTAATTGCAGTAACAGTAAGCGGCCTCGCCACTCACAGTCATGTGGGTCTGGTTACCAGAAACCGAGCCGAGCGGGGCCGGGGGAAATCCCCTCCGCCGGCCGGCGGATGGGCGGCTCGGCACCGCCGCGGGCTGCGGCCAGTGCGGGGGGGGCAAGCAGTAGCCCGCGAGGGGCTGCAGCTGGGCCCTCACGGGCTGCGGGGCCCCGCGGGGACAGGAGAGGGTGCTGCCGCCCCGGCCCGGCGGGGGAAGGAGGGATGCGGGTTGGGACCGACCCGGAGGGGCGCGGGGCTGCGGGGGGGAGATGCGGTGTGGATACTTGGCGGGAGGGAGCGGTCGGGCAGGGGAGCGGGAGCTGCTCCGGGGAGCGATGGAATGGCAGGAAGAGCAGTCAACAGGCCTGTCCTGCCCGCAATTCCCCACGCAGAGGCGGCAGCCCTCGCCGCTTCCAGAGGCTGAAAGTTACCTATGGAAATTATCTGGGAAACAAGTTAGGTTGTTTTGGTTTTGTTTTTGTTTCTCCTCCCTGTGGCTGAGTAAAAATCATTTGTCTGTACGGAGTCATTAATTTGTATTAAGTCTTATGTATGAATTTTAAATGGATCGCTATTCATCAGTGGCATGGATGCTGTTCCAGGATATAAGTGTTGTAATGCAAATTAATTTAACTCTCTTCCAAAGTGGATTCCAAATTAGCATCCACACAGGGAAATAATTAGCTTTTACTTGTACAAAAAAAAAAAACAAAAACAACCTCATGAAACCCACAGTTCTTTGGGGATCACAGAATACTGCTGCAAGATGGGACAAGGTATTTGAAATGTACCACTTACCTCGTAGTCATTGCTTTCAAAAAGTCAAAACACACTGAACATAATAGGTCCCTGCATTTTAAATCTCTTTTAGGCAGCATAATGTATTCTTAAAAATTCCTAAGGGGGTTTTAAAAATAATTATTTCTAAGGGTATGGAGATAGGAATAAGTTACTGTGCGGTAAGGTAAGGTAAGGTGTGAACTTGCTGCATATCATCTCTGCTGTGGTTTGCCTTCTGTGCTTACTTTTACACTGTGGTGAACATGAAGCTGCCCCAGTATGAAAGAGGAAGTGTCAGTCTCTAACTGGAGACATCTCACCAAGCACCATAGCAGAACAGTAACATTTTTATTTCTTCTTAACAACTTGAGGATGTTTCTAATGCTCACACACACATCTAATGTGTTGAGTGCTGTCTAATTCTGACTACAGAAGTATCCTATGGCAAAGCGTTCCTCCATTTGACCAAAAATTGCTGTCAATTGCTAGGTAATGAATGAAGAGTTCAAACTCGGTGCTGAGAGAGGCCAGTCTGTGAGTAATGGTCTGTCACTGGCCTCAGATCATGAGCTGTTTGCATAACTTTGGCTCAGGACAAACCCAAGCTGAAGATGTCAGATGATGCCACATAAGCTTTCCCATTTGCTCCAGTTGGCTTATTCTAGAGTGATCCAGATCAGCTGAGTCCCAAGGTCATTAGCCCTCTAGAGCCGTTTGCTGGCAAGGGTGACAGAGTTTGTGGCCTCCCTCACACTGTTCTGAAGGATGACAAAAGGGAAGGTAAACAAATAAGAGGAGTTATCTCCTACTGGTGGCCTACTCAGAAGCTTCAGCAGTAGGAAGGAGAAAGGATGAGACCATGGCTAGAGCTCTTCCTTCACAGAAGTCACTGCCCAGCTGATGTCCCTGGTGTGCGTGAGATTGCTGTATGCACAGACAAGAGCAGTATCATACTCTCCTCAGAATTTAGCCACTTCCTAAATTTGTGGTTTGGTGAGCAGAATACTATGTTGTGTTTGATAGCCTCAGAAAGTGACTAAAATTAGAAATTGAGCTGGATGTGATTTCCAACTTCTTTTGGAACAACTCTTATGACTGGCATTTCCCCCCTTAGCCTTCCTCCGTGCTCTGCAGGTTGGCTACTAACTACTCATGTTGGGGGGCTCAAAGGAAAGGCCATGGTGTCATTGTACCTGACCACTAATTGATCTCTTGTGAGTGTATGTGTAGTTGAACATATAGGACTGGTCTTCAGCTAGCTCATGGTGTGACACCGGAATACTCTCCAGTCCTCTTCTTTGTGCTCAATTCCACAGACACCCCCTCCCCCCCCCTTCCTTTTAGGTATCTGAAGCATTGAGAGGAGGTAGCAGTGAGATGAGCGCACAGTAACTGGATGTAGAATCTCCTGCAGGTGAACTGTTTTCCTCATCCTTAGGAGAGTTCTTCCTGCTTCTGCTTCAGGCAGAACCCTTTTCCTAGGCAGACGGTAGCAGGCTGCAGTACATCTTCCCTCTCCTTCCCTATCCCTTCCCTTTAGTTTGAGATTCAAACAAAACCAGGCACTGAAGTCACACAGACCCTGATAACCCAGTTTTCATCACTGATCCCCCCCCACTGTATTGATTGAGGCTTTTTTCCCTTAGAAACCATCACATGGGAGAATCATGGTCATGGGGAAACTGTCTGAGTCTCACAGAGGATTCTGGTAATGTACCCACCCCTCTTCCCCAGGTTAGGCCTGGGCTACTCCCCTTTGGTATATTTTCACTGGGAAAAAAAAAAAAAAAAAAGAAACAGTTAGGTCAGCAACTCAAAAAATCAGGGAAGGAAAAGGCTTCTCAGGGATGTCGGCAAATGAAAAGGAGAAGGAAGAGGAACTGCTCACAGCCTGTGACTTGGTGAGTGCTGTCACGCAGCTGAGTTTCTTGGCTGAAAATGTGTGTTACAGTGGGTGGGGAAAGTTGAGGGTGAGGAGGGCACCCTGTCTGTTCACACTCCAGTGCTGGTAAGGGTCTGTTGAATAATCTTTTCCTCATGCTCACATCCACCCCTTTGGGCACAGCACTGTTAGATCATCTGTGGCCTCCCTCCTTTTATGTCTTTCTCATTCATTCCTGCACCTAAGAGCAAAGAGGTGTGCCAACACTGATCTGAGAGTCATCTGCTCCTAACACTCAGGTCTAGGACCTGTTACAGTTCCACTTGCTTCCTTCAGCATCCCCCCGTGGCATTATTATCATTCCAGAATTCAGGGAAAACCTTCTCTGTGACACCTGTCTGAGGAATCTCCTCCTCCCTCCAAGGATGCCAGATATTTCATCTCATCTCAGGCTGCAGTGAGTCCCTCTACAGACTGTCTAACCTGAACACTTAGAGATACTTGAGGGGAGATTTTTCATTCAGCATCCCTAAGTGTCAGTGGGGTTTCATTGTCCGTCTGGATTTAATCCCTCCATTCTTCTCTTTGCTCTGTGTTGAAGGCCCCAGTACATCCAGAACTCCAGTTCTGCTCACTTCTGCTTAGATGGGAATTTCTGTCAGATCCTCTGGACTCTGAGGTTAGGACCCTTAGAGAAAGGAGAGAATTTCAGTCAATTGTTGTAAATCTCTGAAACTGTGCTCATGTCAGGACCCAGAAGAGAAGCAAGTTTCAGTGGATGGGGACTTTGCTCTTACCTTAATGAACTCGTACTTGTAAGTGAGCAGCAGCATTAAAAAGAAATGTTTTGCCCCAGTCTCCATGCTGTCAGTATTTAGTGTGAAAGGATGTCTGGGTGGGTGGACTGACTTTTCCTTGTTTCTTTTTCTTTCCCGTTTTGTTTTTTTTCTTTTTTTGTTTAGCTTAAAAATACATTGTTGTCATTTTCACGAGGCATGACCCAGCCCGAGGCCTTTTCACTTCTTTCTTTGTTCTGAAGAGGAGCCATGGTTTCCCCCTGTCAGGCAGCCTTGGCTTCAGGCATCTTAGCAGAGTGAGGGGTTGCTGGTCCAATTTATCTGGGCAGTTTCTTCTTTCCAGCCAGTTGTTCTACTTTTGGAACACCAGTACAAGTCTCCCCCATTCTCCTCCCCACTGCCTTATCAGAAATCCAGCCTAAGACCCGTATGGGCCACTTGCCAACACATAACTCTGCTCTGCCATGGGATGAAACTCTCAATACTACCTTTTTTTAACTTGTTTTTCAGGTAGTTCCTACCCTTTGAGCACTGACATTTTTCAGACTGTCATTCAAACAGTTCAGTAGGTCTTAACCCCAGTCTCTGAACTTAACGAATTTATGTGCCTAATTTTTTTGGACTAGACTGAAACAGAACAGAATTTTCTGAAGTGCCTAAGGTACTCAATGCCAGTGAATTCCTCCAGGAACTCCTACACATGTACAAAACATCACTTCCAAAGTTTGGGCACAAAAATGTTATACTTCCTCCATGAGTAATTAAGCTTGGATCTCGCTGTGACAAGAACTCTGTGAGTTCCAAAAGTGTGCTGGCATGGCTGCATGAACTGAGGTAGGCCAGGATTATCAGATTTTGCTAAGGATATAAAATCTTACATTTTCCAATTAGAATCCATCTCTAGGAAGTTGGAAAAGACCTTCATGTAGAAGATAAAACTGCCTGTGCTGAGAAAGTTGTGTCAACTTTTAAAGTACAATACTATGCTCTTCATTAGCATGGGCCTTTCTGCAAAGAATGAAATTAAGCCTCATTCTAGCAAATTACCAGGCTTGATCTTGCCACCCTCCATCTTCAGTCCCATATCCCACAGGCTGCAGCTCTGTGGCACTGTTTGAACGCTCACTAGATGCATAGGTGGAGGAGCCCATCCCTTCATTCTGTTGCAGAACAGCAAATACTGTGTTCATCTGAGACTGGGAGGCCTAGATTAGAGCATGGAGGTGTGAATCACTGCCATTCTGATCTTGTGTCTAGTGATAATGCTAGTTTCAGTTCCCCTGGTAGAAACCTTTAAGTATATGGCCATTGGCTCTTTGTTCTCCTTCCAGAAAAAATTATATTGCTTGTTTGTTCACTCAGACCACCGCTTGCTTTGGCAATAACGCACAGTAGAAAGGAAAGAAGGTGTCCTGTCAGGTAGAAAAGAGTCTTTCAGTGCAGTAGAAAGTAACCCCAAAGAAATGTCCATGGATGTGGAAGACTTCTGAACAACCAGCTAGAACAAAGCAGTGAAACTTAATCAACAAACTCCATCATTTAAGCTGGTTTTGTAATTGTAATACTTTATCAACAAATAGATATTGCTGGAAGAGCTGGCTAACTGGGTTGAGCAGATGTGTAACATCTGTGCACATTGGCTTCTGGAAAGTGTCCTAGTGATGGTTCATTCCAAAAATTTCATTGGTTTTCTAGCTTTCCTCTTGACCGGATAATGGAAGAATGCCTTTTCCAAGGTCATTTTTGGTGAAAGTACTTTCTGGTTCAGATCCAGTAGACAGGGGAGGCAGATTACAATAGCAAAATTAGAGTTCATTTAAAGACATGTCATTGATGACAATCTACCTTGGGCACATAGTTTTGAGTTAACCCAGAATACAGGGGGAACAGAATTCCCAGCCCACTGTTTCAGTAAATTTTTTTAGCATGTAAAGAACTCAAGATGACGTTTTTCAGAATGTTCCTCTGTGAGATCGGGGTGGGGAGAAAATAGCAATACAGGCTGGCTTAATGAATAATATAAGTAACTGTATTTTAAACTTCACACTTGACTTGCATTTCATTGCAACAACTGTGTTTTATTAAAGGGGATATTCCCCCATTTTGTGGGAAGAGAAACTGAGGCACAGTTCGACTCAGTTATTTGTCCACTATCACTTACTGCTGGGAATAGAAAACAGAGTTCAATCTCACATGAAAATCATTAGATAACATTTATTGTAGAGGAAACACACTCCTGACTGGAATATTACTGAATTTTGAGATCTTAGGAGGATGTAAAAGTTTTCTAAATTACATTGGACAAGAAAGTTCTTTTTAGGTCTTTTCATCAGCCCTCTTTAGTTTATAATGTCTAGTTTAAATACAGCAAGGACATTAACTGAAACTTAACTCTGCCTTCCATTTCCTCCTTTTTTCTTCTCTTAGAAAATCCTTAGATTTGGTCTGTTTGTATGAATCAGTCCCTTGCGCTTGAGACATTTATCAGCTGCTCTTGTCTTTTTCTTTCTTGTTCTGTTCACAGCGTGCTGATTTCTTGTAACTTATTTCCCCGTGCTTTCATGTGCACCATGCCATTCAAACCCACGGGCATTCTGGGAGCACGTAGCCTGCGGCCGGGGAGGGGGGCATATACTCCACACCTCTTGAATGGCCCCCGCCTCCTTGCAGTGGCTGCCCATAAGTTGTGTGGTTTCTTTGTTTTAGCCTGGCAAAGTTCCACTGCGGTGAAACCCGCTCAGCCCCGCGAGCTGGCGGATGGCATGGATGGTCTAAGGGCGGCCTTAGCTTTTGCCTTATTTATTTTGTTTGCTGATGGATGAGCACTTTGTCCCCCTTGAAAAGCTGACCACTTCAAAATCCAACCACTTTCCAATACCTGAATGCACCACAAGTCCTGGGAAATCAACCGACATTAATATGCATCTTGAAAGAAAGTTTCAGGAGGTAATTTTGAGCTGGGTTTTTTTGCAATTCATGTGTGTACCAGTGAATATGACTCCAGAGACATCCAGACTGTATCCATATTTGCGCAGTAGCTAGTTTACACAATGAGTTTTCATATCTGTTTGTTATCACTGCTACACTATAAATTTTTAACAGCACTATTAATTTTTAATCATAAAAGCACCATAAAATAGGCTACAAATTACTTTGGCTTGCTCATATTCATTTTGGGTTTGGGATGTTTTGGGTTTTTTTGACTTAAAATGGTAGGTAAAACAGACCAGCTGTTGGGTTATTGCCTGCTGTATTCACTATGAAAAGCATGCCCATGTCCCCCTCTGAAAGTGGGATTTTTGTCTCTCTAGACACAAACATACGGCACAAGATCCACTCTCAATGCCACATAAGATTCTGGGAATCCTCTCCTGGTCCCAGAATACTTTTAGAACTGTTTATCTAAGCTCTCTAATGGTATGCCAAACCACCAGGTGTTCTCTATGCCTGGGGCCCCACTTGTTCTGGAAGGCTTCCTTGTTTTTTGTTTGTATAGACAGTTATCCTGGTCTGGATAGTGGGTTCCGTGCGCCTCTCCCAGGGCTATATGCAGAGTCCTGTTGACTGAGAGAATCTTTTCATGCTTCCCCACGACAACCCATGTTAGGATTGCTGTGACCACAGTCCAGCGTCCACTTCCAAGGCCTCCAGTGGGTGTTGGACAGGACTCTGTAATGGCTCTTTAAGCTGTGTCTAACTTCATCATCTTAAACACTACTTGTGGGCACTTCTTGCTTCTGTACAGCCCATTCCTTTTCAGGCATGTGAGACCTTAGCTCTGCATTTCTAAATATGTTTCTGTTTAATGTTATGCAGCAGCCACCATGTTGTTGTCAGGATGACCTTATTACAGTGAAAACTGGGTGAAGTTCCATGGCCTTGTGTTATGCAGAAGGTCAAACAAGATGTCTATCACATTCAGAAAGCTATAAATAGAAACTGGACAAAAATCAGCAGAGGATGACTCGAGGAGAGGCAGTCATGTGAAACTGCCCAAATTTATGTGCCCAGATTGGGAACTAAAGGTTAGGTTCCCCATATGGAGAGAAATACATTCTTTTTAATTTCCCTCTGGAAGATATTTCTCCTCTCTTTCCCTAAGAGCTTAAAGCAAAAACAACCCTCCCTGAAGTATATAGTAGAAGAGTCCAATGCTGTCCACACATCAGCAAAGTCATTCTTTTTCAGTTCCCAAATGAAACAACCAGTTCTGTGGTGCTCTTTTTCAGATGGTTCTCATACCAAATTGTTAGAAGAATGATGAAACCAGAAGAACAAATAACACCTCTTTGGGTACCACATCATGACCCTCGTTTTTGTCCTTTAAAAAGCCAGTTAACTGCTTGATTGCTTTGTGCAGGTTATGGACAGTAACCTGCCAGTAATGGACACAAAGCTTTTAGATGCCTGGGCGAGGTGGTGGGTTTGATGGCAGGGCTCTGCCTGGCCCTCTGTAGTTACACACATGATTAGTTTGTGCAGTCACAGAGATTACTCTCCCTTTTCAAACACAAAGCAATGACTGGAACCAACCCAAGCATTGTTTAAGAGTGGTCAGTGACTCTGTGGTTCGTTTTCTTGTTTTGTTTGTAAAGGTCAGAGTCATAATGATATTTTTTGGAGGTAAAAGTTAACTGGTACTCCAGTCTTTCACAGGGCTAAGCCAGAGAAGAAGTGGAAAAGTTGGTCTTGTTCAAAAGTGTGTTATTTCTTTGGTAATTTCCCTCATCAAATACATGCTTGAAGGGGAGGTTGATCATGTCTCCCCATGAGGCCACATTGCCTTCCTTTAATACCACATTCTCTCAAGTCTGCCTGTCTGAATGGAACCACCTGGATTTGTCTTTAAATCTAATCAAAATTTCTGTTTCTGACCTGATTTTTCAGGAGTGTCAAATCACTGTAAACTTCAGTGAGGCATGATTCATAGCAAGCACTTCCCAATACCAGACCCCCACCGTACCTGGGATGCAAGGGAGCCAGGCAGGAGGACTTTGGCTGGAGACTGAAAGGTTAATCTGTGTTGCAGTGTGGATTTTTAATTGAGCAGCCTCTCTTTAGGTACCTGGCAAAGTGACAGAAGGAAGAAACTGGTTGTGACTACCAAATCCTTCCGACTTCACTGGGGTGAAAGAGACCTTCAGTGGATTATTCTTAGCTGTTTTTCAAGGTAATAGCCAGTGTGAAATTCTCAGTAAGGGATTGCTTGTTATAGGCAAGTTAAGTCTAAATGCCAGCAAAATGTACTGCGGGGTCGGATACTTCTGTGAGGTCTAGACTTTCAAGGTTGTTTACTTGGAAATATCATAGACATTGTACATAAACACTGGTACAAATAGGCTTAAGAACTAAACCCTGAGTTTTTACAACTTTCTGTATGCTCAGTAATAGCTAAATGACGCAGACAGACATTCAAAATAAGAGTACAATTGTTATTTAACAGGACACCTTATTCATCTGAATATGTCAAATTTTTAAAATGGAAGCATTCAGAGGTGCAGAATTGGTTTCAGTGAATGTTTTGTCTTGGAAAAAAATAATTAAGAAAATGTTTTCAAAACAAAATTTTTAATTGACCCATCCCCCCTTTTTTTTCCTCAGTTTTCACTTTATGAAAGTCATCAACATTTTTTCCAAATAGGTACTAGAAAAAATTTTGAAATCTCAGAAATATTCACAGGAGAGGAAAAGCGTTTCCTGCTGATTTCAGCATGGGTGCATGAGGGAGTAGGATATTGTCTGCAAAACTGACAGAAACCAGGTAGGATTTTCACTACCTGCCAGGCAGGTTTGAAAACCTGCTTGATTTCCTTCCGTCTCGCCCGGCCAGCTCCTAGGGAGCCTGCTGACAGACCCACGGAGAACTGAAAGCCAGAAACCTATCTCTGAAGCTTTGCAAATTTTCAGGCTATCACCTGTAATCTTCTGGAGGTCTAATGGCGTGACTGCTGTGGGTCTATGCAGCCCGCCTCTGGACCTTTTCAAGCTAGGTCTTCCAGGCTCCAGGATCTCCCACACATTCCTGGGATCTTCAGGATCTCTGGCTGCTGAGCAGCCTGCCAGGGCTTGGGCTCTTTAGCAGTCTTTAACACTGACCCCTCCGCATGGGACCAGCGCTCCCTGAGGGCTCTGGGCTCTCCAGGCTTTGTTGCTGGTTCCCACCCCTTGTCTCTTCTGAGGGCCAGGAAGCTATTTCCCCTGGAGGGCAGGTATGCAGACTCTCCAGCTGCCCCAGATCATGTTCAGCTTCAATTCAAAGTATGATTTTTTTTTTTTCAGGAATGTGAAAACGTCCATTAATTCATGGTGATTTCACTGAAGTAACTTTGGAAATTGAAATTAGGTCAGTTGAGGAATATGCTTTAGGGTGTAACTAGGAGTGTTCTGTGAGAAATAGTCATCATTTTGGAAGTTAAAGACAAACTGAATCCTGGATCACTTTGGGAAATGATCCTTCCCATTTTTGAACACCTTCTGCCCTAAGCAACAGTGTTGAGTCAAATCTGAAGTGGGTCAGACTTGCAATATTCAAACCATGTTTACTGGTTCGTGTGGAACACATCATCATCAGTAAAAAATGTTAGGATAAAGAAACCTGGTCCTTGGGCAATGTAAATCCTTGATTTTGCACCTGTGAAATTTTAAATTTGAGAAAGTTATCTGATAGAGAGCCTGGTAGGTCAGTGGTTTTTTCTGTCTTTGGTTCACCTGTTTGGGTCAACAGAATTTCACCCTACATTGCCATGAAGCTCATCAGCTTTCAGCAAGCTGAAGACCCCTTTCTGGGTGTCAGAGAAGGCCAGCTTGTGACACCTCTGCTGAGCATGCAAGCTCTGATAGAGGCTTTAGAATTTGGCACCATGCGAGCTCATTTTGTCCAGGCAGTGTCCATTTCATTAGCCACTGACAGGGTGAAGCCTAGAGATACAATTTCCATATACTCTACCAGTGAATCACCAAGACCTTGTGGAATATGGCTTGCATTCAAAAGGTTGACAACATTTAACCTCACAGAGCTCTCAGGCACAGGGACCTGAGTGCTTTAGCCTTTACTAAACAAATATTTTTAATGATTGGAGCCTTAACAGGAAAGTCCAGTGGGGGCTGTTGAACTCTGGAATTCGCTGCAGGGGGGCACAGTAGAGATTAGAGGCCATGGCTAATCAAAGAAAATCTGCTTTCCATTGTACTGCTGCTTGCACAGCCCCCAATTCATATCTGTGACTCCCTTCTGCCTTAGAGCGAGCTGCATGTGTAGACTGACTTTCTTTGCTGAGCTTTCCTATCAAGATCTTCTAGGATGACCTCTGGTTCGAATTCTTGTCCATTTTTTTTCAGTGACCACTTCTCTCCCCACAGCTAGTTGTCCAAGTTCTCACACTGCCCCTGTTTTGAATCAGCACACCTTTTTCCATGGTTATGGGGTAAACTGAACTGTCAGCTGAAAGGAATTTTTCAGCTGTTCTGGTCGACTGCGCGGCTGCACACCCAGCTGTGCCAGCAGCACAGGGAGGGTGGGGGCTGCCTGTGCCACTGAATGTGTAACCACAGCCTCCATCCTTACAACTGAAAAATGCTGTGATGCCAACAAACCACTAACGGCAAAGGCATTGGCTAGTTCTTCATTTTTCTTGCAGGTAGTGGAAGATGATAAAGATGGGCCGTAAGATCCTGTAGAGACAGTAGCTCTTCAAGCCAGTAGGTCCAGATATTTAAAATCAAAAGCCTCCAAACTGAAGCATAGGCGACTGATTGGTTTGTTCCAAGGTTTATTCCAACCCAGCTCTTGCTATGGTCTCATGTTAGCATTGTGGAGCCCTTGGAACCCTTGGGTCTGTGCATGATCACAGCAGATAGAGCTGTGGAAATGTAAAACATCACTGCCCACAAGCTGTTGGTTCCCACATTGCTGCCAAAGCTCATACATCTTGAACTCAGCTGGCAGGACTGATCGTGGATTGCTGCACACCACTTGGGCAAAGTCAGCTGCCTTATCTTAAGCTGCTTGTGGTAGCTGGAGACAACCTGGATGACTTTGTACTGAAGCAGATGAGACAAATGCCCACTGTTCTGCTAACTCTTCTTCCCTTAAAGCGCTGTGGAGCAATACCTTTCAGAAACAAAGTGGTAAGATGTAGCCAGAGTGAAGTAATCTCAAATAGCTTCCTCTGTTTCTGCAGTGGTTCTCTAACCATGTTCATAAACAGGTTTGAAAACCCTTAACCTTGTGCTGTGCACCCACATTGATCCCCCTTTGCTCTTCATTGCTCCTGTGTAATATTCAGATTGATGGGCACCAGAGCACAGCTATGCACCCAACTATCTTTAGGCCACATCTGCATCCCAGTTGGAACATGTCTTTTAAAAGTCAGCCTTTTGCAGTTTCATACTTCAACTACCAACTAAACTCCTTATCAGTGTGATTCTATCAACAGGAAACTGGTAAGAAAAAGAGAAGTACCCAGCCCATACCCCACGATGTTATCTAATCTCCATCCAATCTGCTTTCTGCTTGGAGACACATGCAACAGACTGCAGTAACTGTATGTCAGAAGGTCAAAGAATACAGGCAGGAGACAACAGTACAAATAACATTTGAGACTCAAAGAATCCAAAGTTAAAACAGATTTTTAAAGCTGCTTCATAATCAAAATATCTCATTGTGCAAATCAGCCTTTTTCTTGTGGTCATAGCTCCTCTGTTTCATACCCATTGGAATGTTTGTCATTTGCTTCGAGATGTCACAAGAGGATTATGAACAAACACAGAAGAAAAGATGGACGTAGGTTTTTTGCCTCAAACTGTGTACCTGTACTGTGCAGATATGGAATAAAGTTGTTTCACTTATTGTAAAAGAGACTGTTCTGGAGTGCAAAAGTCAGTTTGTGAAGTGTTCAGCTATTACAGTTGTGTGGGATAAAATGATATCTGGGTTTACAGTTGCTATAAATTCATAATTGTTAATGTTTGTAATTACAGTACACTACTCTTGGCATCTGGAAGATACTATAGGACTACTTTGATTAGAAAAGATTCGGACTACCTCTGGTGCTTCTTTTCAGTTGAGGTTGTGCTCACTGAATGCCAGAAACAGCAGTTGAAACAGGGTCCATATATCATATGCAGGGCTGGCGAAAAGGAAAACTCAAAAGAGCAGATAATCTCCCTCTCCTGCCCTCCAGAAAGAGGTGCAATAAGAAAACAGATTACACTCCAAAGCAACTTTGACCAACTGAAATAGATGGCACAACAATCTTGTCATCCCTTCCCACCGACCCCAGGGTTGCCTAAAACCCCTGCAATCCAGTTACTGTTTTTAATCGGATTGTGTTATTGCACTAAGTATATGATTTAAAGGCTATACAGGTATGGTTAGCTGGAATGTATGTGAGGCTTGCAGATTAAGTACATTAATGAAAGAGCACATGGGTGCATGTCAACAGTCCATTTACAAGGAGAGTGGGAAGACTGGGAATGAGAATTTAAGGTCAAACAGTTTCTTGGTGTTTTCTTTCATAGATTATGGAATTAACTAATTCCTGGTTCTGGGAACTGGTAGGGAGCATCCTGATAACAAGAGGCCAAAGCTAAATGGGACTCAGTTGGATCATGCACATAATCCTGCTGCACTTAAGGTGTGAATAAAGGTCTTGGGAATAGGCCTTAAGTGTATAAAAAGTTGGAAATTTTTTATTCAGGAAAAGTAGTAATTGGGAAAATTTCCCTCACCGGACTAGGAGTTGAGCAGACCTTGCTAACAAAATCTGTTATTGCGAAAGCAGCAGTCACACACTCTGAAGGACTTTAACCCATCTGTATCTCTTCTACCTGGAAAGGCTGATTTTTATTGTTTTTCTGTCTGAGTGACGTTTTAGTGTGCAAGTATTCAGTAAAATATCCTGTTGATACCTGTTTTAGAAGGAGAGATCTTAAACAATAAGATCTGGTGCAGGGATTCGAAGATGCTGTGCTCCATGTCATTGTGGTGCCGCTGCTTTCAACTCTGCCGGGGTCACGTCACAGTATGAGTACACTTCTTACTGAGTTTTGCTGCTGTTCCCAGTGAAGAAGAAATGTGTACACAGAGAACTGGTGCTTTTTATTTTTAGATTAAGTCTATGAGCTGAACTCATCTGATGATGGACTTTAAGTGGTCCTCATATTATTTGGATTGCAGACCATCCAGGAATTCTCATTATAGCAGATATAAGCCAAGGTACCGTGGCTGAAAACTTGATTTTATTAGATCATAAATGGAATTTTGACTTGTTGAGGAGTTGGGGGAATATAAATGAAATGTGTGTATCTTAGAGGCTAAGTATCTTATCATACTCCATATGTAGTAAATGGAGGTGACTCCAGGGATTTAAGTATTCCTGCCTTCTTGATCACTGATGTCTGAATGAACTTGAACAAATCACATGGATTTTTTTTGGTCTTCTTGTTTCTGATTGCAAATGAAGATGAGGCATCTTTGAGAAGTTCGATACGCTCTGCAGGAACAAGACATTCTAGGTGTGTGTCATATACATAATCCCAGAACAGACATTACAACAAAGTGTATTGAAGTAAAAAGGTTAACTTTTAGCTTTAAATATATATGAATTTTTAGAATTTTGGCCTTTTGTTTTGTCTTACTGTTTCTTTAATTGCATAATTGTTTTCCCATTTCTCTCTCTCTTTTTATTTTTTTATTTTAAATCAAAACCTCCACATGCTGTTTGCAGAAATGCCCTGAGTCTACACTGGACAGACTTAAGTTTGTAGTCACTGAAACCTATGAAAATTGTCTTGTTGTCTCTTGCTGTGTTTGATAGGCAACGTTCAACCTGTGTTACTGGTGTCATCTCCTTGGCCTGGCGAGCTGTGTACTCACTTCCCTTCAAGCGGTTAAGTTAGTGGTTATTTTGTGTCTATAATTTAACTATGGGAAACAGATCTTCCCAGCAATGTGGTACTAGAAAAATCCCTAGAACTATTTCATGTTTTTTCATCCTGCTCAGTATTATGAAACATTCGTGATAAATTACTAAATGCTAGTAAATGCTGTGTTATGATCATGTGTGCATAACAATATCAATATATGCTTTTTATATCATATAGGTCTATAACAAGAGGTGGCACCTTGTGCTGGTACCTTGCTCTTCCTATTTACTGCAATTGTTTCTGCTCATTCAGCCCACTACTTTAGCTAGAGGAACATCTAGAAGACATGAAGAGGGAGGAAAGGAATTAAAAAGGGAATTATTTATTATATGACTAAAGCAAGGATAACTCTCATTACACTCGTGTAAAGGTGCCTTTATGAGTGTAACTTCCCATGGCAAGTTAACTTAGGCCTGGTTTTTGCAAAGCACCTGGTGTAATTCAGCAATGTTTATGGGTTTGGGTATGAGTCTTTATGTAGAGATAGTTGAATGGGTGTGAAAATGCAAAGAGAAATAGTGATACTAAAATAATTCATGCAGCTAATGGTATCAGAATCAGCTCTTTCAGAGTGAGGGGTAGGATTATATCCATGTCTTGGAGGATGAAAAGAAGAGAAGGGGAAAAGTGATATCATTGCAGTAGTTAGCTTAAGTATTTCAACTTCTTTGTGGAGATAAAGCCTTTTTAACTAATGCAGTATTCTGTGTGTAACACATCTTTCCTTATTCTTACTTCTTGCTCCTCACAGCTTGGATAGGCTCCCATCAGTCAGAGCAGCATGATTTCACAGAAACTGCCGGTCATGAGAATCAGCAGAGTCAGAGCTGGTTCTGGGAAGCTTCCATTTCCTGAAGCATCCGCTGAGACTCAGGGCCAGCTGAGGTGAAGAGAAAGTTGTAGAAAATTAGGTGCTAAATTTAGGTGCTAAACTATCACATTCCAGCTTAAAGTAGGTCTTTATGAAGTTACCTCTGACTGAGGATAGGTCCTTTTCCAAAAACTCCCCAAGCTGTGCCCATGTGACAGGTAACTTAGAAACATAGACCTGCTCCTGGAGAGAGTTGCATTGGGATGGTCTGAGTCTCAGCAAAAAGCAGTAGTTATATAAACAAAGCATCCTGTCCCCTGCATTTGCAAGAGAGTATTTATGAAAGGAATGCACCAAAACCCACAAGAGGTGAAGGGACATGTAGAGCCGCCCACACCCTCCATATTCCTTACACACTCAGTCACTGCAAAAACAAACAAACAAGACAGGACTGGCTTTGCCAAGATAGTTCTAGGGACTGACTCAAAGAAGCCCAGTGTCCCAGCTGTAAACAAAAGTGAATATGCATTATCTGGAATATGAAACGGATTGATACGAAGAGCTGAGTGCAAATAAAGGATTAGGGGAAGTGGTGGCAGGGCTTGTACACGTTACCACTGAAAAGCACATAATGGGCTAAGTGAGAGTGTGTTTGGGCTCGAGCCTGTGCTCACACGTGTGTCTATCCAAGCGTGGCTACCTACATGCAGGTATCCACCCTCTCTGAAGGGGAGGACCACAGGACAGGCCTTGTCATTTCAGCTGCAGGGGACAACTCCTGGTCTTGTAATCTGTTGTTTTGGCTTGGTTTGGCTCTGCCATAGGCTGATGGTGCTGCCTTGAGCAAGCCATGGGTGTGTGTACCCGTATCCATGAAAGCACATACATGTGAGTACCCATGTGCATTTCTGAGAACGCTGCGTGCCTGAGCTTGCACGCAAGTGTGTTTATACAGGTGCTTGCATAAACATGTGTGATGCGTATGTTTGTGTGCGTACGCTTGAAATAACTGTGGGTGTATCTCTACATTTATGTGTGACTTTGTAAGTCAGCGTTTGGTGGAAGTTGTGTGTTACACGTGTGAGTCTGTGGGAATCTGATTCTGTGTATATGTGCTTCCTGCATGTATCTAGGTGCTTGCCCACCTGTGGATGGGGCTTTTCCATAACAGGGAATGCTGTTTCATTTTCTACGGGCCAGTAGCAAAATAATAGTGCCAAGTGAGAAGCTTATGCAAATCTGAGCTGCTGATGGAAGCAGGATAACTATGGTTCTGTAATGCAACAGTGAGGTTTTGCCTCACTTGCTTTGTTGAAACCTTACCTGCTTAGTTTAGATCAAACTCTTTGCAAAAGTGAAAGGTTTGAATCAGTTTTGATTCCACCCGCACTGGGATTCTTTAATCTGCTCTTAATGCAACATGGCCTTTGGACACAGTTATACCTCAGATGTTAAGATAAGGCTGTATCTTTTCTGTATCACTTATGATCAGTTTATTAAATTATATTGGCTTAAACATAGAGGTCCAATAGCAGCCCAGGAGCTGAAAGCAACTGGGAGCTCCCCAGCATCAGACAAGCAGACATTTGGCCAGAGTGAGTCTTAATGTCATCTGTGACAAATAGGATGTGTATATGGAAAGATCTTAGACTCCTTGGACATAGCAGCTACAGTGATTGAGTTCTGAGGGTGTTAATAGGGATATTTGAAGTTATGATTTTAAACAGGCCTGTAATTCTCCCAGCCCATCTTAGTGACAGAACTGATTGTCTAACTGGGATGCTTAAATTTGTTTCTCCCTCTTGTTATTGTTGACATTTCCCCATTAAAGTATCTGGTTGTTTTAAAATCTCTAAGAGTCTTATGTTACAACATTTCATTTTCAAAGAAAAACACTTCTCTGTGCCTGGCAAAATTGTTCTTCCCTTCAGACAGTACTCTGTGTGTGTATATAAATGTATATGTATATATAGATGTATGTGTATTTATGAAATAATACTCTGATTATTATCTGCACTATGCTGTGTACTGCAGTATCCAGTTATTATGTCCTGGCCACATCTAATAGGTGCTGTGCTCAGCAGTGTTACATTCATGCTGCTGATTGCTCTTGTATGGTGACGCTGCCTTGTTGTGGGTACTCAGTCCTGGCTCTTGTTCACAGACGCAGTGCCATAGTATTTTTTTTCCTGATGATGTTTGCTTTTAGCAGTGGTATCTACTAGGGCCTGTGCAGGTAACAGAGTTTACACAATTCTACTGTTTAGCTCATAGATCGAATTATGGAACATCTGTGGAGCGTTCAGGTTTGCCATGTAATGACATGTCCCTGTCCGGTCTTGCAATTTCTCATTGGAGCTGGGAATTCTTCTATTTTAGAAATTAATCATTGAACTTCATTTGATCTGTTGCATCTGTCTGTATTGTGCTATATTTTCTTTAAGTATACTGTGCCACTTTGTATCTGAGTGTAGATCTACATGGTTTTGGACTTACTGTGAAATAGCTGTGATTTCTTTGTCAGAAGGGCTTCTTCCTTGGTTTCCTCAAGTATAAAATTAAAGGAATCCTCAAAAATAGCAAATTAATTGCCAAGGTCTGCATAGTAATAAGATCAGTGTTTAATTGGCTTTAGATTCCAGACGTGTAACAAATTAGCTTCAGTCTAAGGAATCCACCTTTCTTCAGGCAAATTTAAAAACTGTACAAACAGATCCTAATGACAGAGCAATGATGTGGTGTGTCTCTCTTTTGCATTTAAGTGCACAGTACTATGGTTCACTTGTGACTTTATAGTTAAAGCAAGTCAAAATAATCTTTAATAATTTTAACTATTTTGCCTGAGTATTTGTTCAGAGTGCCTGATTTAAGAAAATAAGGAAAGTTAAAAGCATGAACATGTGTACAAAATACTTATTGCACAATTTTGCACGCACAATTACCCTGATGGCGAATGCAATTACACACTACGTACCTACAGCTGCATGCACACGTTGGCAAGTGCTCAACTCAGGATTTTTACATAGTCTGGTGAATTTATTTGGCATGAGAAGACTTCAGGAATGAAGTCTCGATTTGTAGGCACAACAAGCTAATCTTTCTTTAGGATATGCCTCTACCCTAGCTTCTCTCAGAAGTGAGAATTGAATTCCATCCCCATTGCCTTCTCAGACGTTGATCTTTTGCTTGGAAAGCAGGGATGAGTTTTGAACTTCATGATATGCTCATCTGTCCCTATGGAGCAAACAGCATCGCACTCTAAATGACCCGATTACATCTGATGTGATTTGAGTTCCCTCCTGAAGACTGCGTCCATCACGAGCAGAAATGACCTAGTTCTGTTCTGATCTTTGCTATACACCCTGGGAGTGTTATTTAAGCTGTTTGCTTGGTTTCACTGGCTCATAGTGTTTTTCGGGGTCCTCATGTTCTTTGCTGGTCTTTTACTCTGGCTTAGTCAGGACATTTTTTTACTTTGACCAGAAAGGCCCTGTTGTTGCTAATGCTCTGTGCTCTTGCCCAGCTGACAGGTGTAGTTAAGTACCGATAGTCCAAATTTCAAAACAGGCCGGATCCAGATTTCCAGTGTTCAACTTTTGCAATTAGAGAAGCATATTTTCAAAGCAACCCCCCTCTTATTCTGAGATTTTTGGAGTTGAGAGTCAAAATGGCCAGTGCCTTGCAGCCTTTTCTGGGATGCTAATGGCTGGATTTTTCCAAAGGTTCAGCAGCTTCTGGGAAAACTGAACAAGGTTCTCAAAATATTTAAATTCATGCTGCTTTTCTTCCATAAGGTAAAAAATACTGTGTGACAGCATGAATGTTCACAAAACTATTTATTAAGTCTCTCTGGCACAGGCTGGTAGAAAGTGGACTGCGTTATGAAGCTGCAGCTTTTCTTCACCTGCAGCTCAAAGTGAAGATCTGTAGCAAATGAGTAACCTGGGGGAGAATTCCTGTAAAAATTGCTTCTATCCCTTCAGCATATTGAAGGAGATGAGGTGGGGAAGCATCATTATTATTAATTACTCATCTCCTCCTGAGGTGGAACTCACTGACTTTTGGTGACTGATTTCAAAGGGAATCCTGTGTAAGTAACAAGTGAGTAAGGAAGCTTTTAGAGGGTTGAAAGCTTGCTATGGATTAAGTTCTGTGTGTTCGTTTGTTGCCTGTAGCTGAGGGGAGCCAGATGGGAGCCAGAAAGTCATTTTGCTCCACAGAAGAGCACTAAAATTAGTTTTTCTGGCTTACACAATGGATCTGATTCTCCTGTCACTTCCAAAAGCTTTGCAGCTGTGTAATCTTCTCTGAGCTGCTTAATTTACTTCAATGCAAGTGAAAAGAGAATTCGGGGTATTGCTACTATGAGAAGCGAGCAAGCAGGGGCATCAGGCATTTGTCTCCATGTTAGTCTTGTTCCCTTTTACTCAAACCTTTTGTTAAGCTCATATTTCTTGAGCATCTTCTATCAGTAAATAATTGTTTTCAATATGTGAAAAGAACACATTTGATATGATTCTTTGCAGAAGGGTATGGCAGGAAGAAAGTCCTCCCATTTAAGAAATGACCTTAAGCAGTCTGGCCTAGTGATGGACCTCTTAAGGGAAAGAGGAAGGAAATTGCAGGACCATAGCCCTCCTCCCATGCTAGACTGTTCCCATGTGATGGAAGAGCATCTGGTTGATTATGCAATTCCCTACCCAAGCACAATTCTATATGCCCAACTGAGACCTTTGCTGTGTGATTATTGCTGTGATCCGACTGTATATGCCTCACTTTTTCATTCTTCCCTGCTCCTCACTTGCCTCTCTACATCAGAACAGCAGAAATGTCACGTTAAAAGCTCACATCAAGCCCCTGTAGGGGGGCAGTGTGGACTGGAGACCCAGGCTGTGAATCTAGCAGATGCAGGTGTGTTGTGGAGGTGACACTGTCTCTGTCCTAAGGGAAAGGTTTGTCATTTGTCTTTCTGCACAGTGAGTCACGAAGCAGCACTGCAGCTGACAGCAGCAAAAGAAGCCAACAGGGTGAGAACATGTGAGAACAGAAAAAGTTGTTTAGAAGAGGCAAACAGTAGGCAATCCCTAACTTCGCTGCAATTCCCTGTGGCTGGCAAAAGGGAGAGGAAAAAAAAGACACTATTTTTAATGTTCTCCCTGCTCAGCGTTATAAATCAGCAACCAATCTGATTTTGTTTTAGCACAAGTAGAAAGATGTTTTTCTGTTGTTGTTGTCCCAAGGAACTCACTCTGAGATCTAAATGTCAGAGTCTGTTTTTTGTTTCTTGCTTGAAATCTGCCCTTATCTCCAGATCTGAATGGGAAGTGTTTTGCCATCCTGACAAACTTCTCAGAAATTCAAGAATGTTCCTGTGTTCACACTGAAATTCACATCTTTTCATGCTTTCTGCATAAAACCCAAAGAAACCACCAGTGCCAGTACAAGTAGTCGCCTGGTGATTCTGGCAGCCATTCGGGATACAGAGGTGCCAAGGGTCCACCTCCGTTCTCCTGTACCCCTGGCAGGTGTCTGGCTGCTGGAAGGCTGATTACTCAGGGGCTGCTCTTCCTAATCCAGCTGGGATCTGGGAAGCCTTTCTTAACAAACACTTCCCTTAAAAAAATGTACAGAAACATAGCTTAATAGAGATCTCTTTCTTCTGTTCAAAACCACTTTTCATTGAAAATTCTGAAGCACCTGTAGATGACAAAGCTGTAGGTATGTACCAAGCATGTACCAGGTGAAAGCTCTCCTGATCCATTCACAGCTGGTTTTTGGCTTTGCAAGAATCACCAGCAGCAGAATGACGGAAGCTGCAATGAGATCAGCAGCTCTGATGGTGAGTATCCTCAGAGGACAGATTGCCAGGTGGAGTTTTTTCTCATATCTGTTTTCTTTTCTATACAATCCTACTGCTGTAGCTCTTCTGGTCAGGAGTGTGATTTTTAACCCTGACCAAGGCTAGGCTGACAAGAGTCCCAAGTGTAAATACAGTCCAGCTGGGACAGAGGGTGAGTTCATGCCAGGCGTGTTGCTGGCATGGTAGATGGGCTTAGCTGTGTTAGTGAGGTAACAGACCCAATTACTTGATGTCTGATTCATACACAGAGGATTTGTTTATAATATGAACAACAAAGTCTTTGCTTGTCCTTTTAGTCAAAGAAGAGGCACTATGTAAATTGGATAATTTACCACTATTTAACTATATATCAGTTTCTAAACCTTCAAAGGCTGTCCAAGTGGTTTAGTTACCATAAATTTAACCTTGGACTAAAGCTGAGATGCTTAGATACCACCGTGATAGGTACCTTAGAAATGCTAAGGCAGAGATAAAGAGAGTACCATCAGATTGAGTGAAATGAGAAGAGCTGTCTGGCCCCTTCACAAATACAGAGGATAAACAATAGCGATCTTTGTGCTTGGGCTGTAGGCGTGTTGTCAAGGTAAATGAGACCTGGCAGAGGGCCCTATTGTCTCCTTTCCCACAACTCATTAAGATTTACTTGTTTTATCATCAATGAGTATAATAACCAGAGCTCTGATTGTGCCACAAGGACATCCCAATGCCAATGATTCATGAAACAGAGATTGCGTTACTCATCAGAAGGGTCTTCTCAAAGGTTTCCTCGTTTTCTTCTAGGAGGTAGGAATAACATTTTTAGAGTGGGCTGCCTAACAGGGAAAACTGGGCAGACATTGTGCAGTTTGTGCAGTGTGAAATCCTTTGCGTCCTTTATCCAGCCCTCACCCCCTTAAGTTTATCCAGCAGTGACACCCTTCCCTAATGTGCAGCATCAACACCCACACACAGAGGCTGAGTTGCAATAGGGCTGGAGGCTACTTTACTTCAGAGTCTTTGCCAGCAAAGATTGCAGCACATAATGAATCAGCTGGATTATGCTTACCTTGAATAGGTCTGCCAAAAACTCTGACCTGATTTCCTCTCCCCCCACTCTCATTTCATTGTAAGGAGCCAAATGGGCTCTGGATGCAATACAGTGCCACTAGCTAAGTTGCCAACCCACAAAATTTTGCAATAATATACCTTTGTCTTTCACTAGCATCTCTTATCAAACAGTTCATAGTATTGTTACAGACCTCAGTGCCTCAGTGCAGCAGATAAGTGTTATTCCCCAAGCTATAGAGGGACCAAATGAGATACTGAAAGATGAACAAGATCTCGGAGCAACTCAGTAGTAAAAGCAAGACCACGTTGGGCTGCTTTGCCACATTAGCTGTTTATGAACATACACCTAGTGATTCCCAGGTGCAAACACCCTACATGAGATCTCAACATTAGTTCCTTGTGCTGTCCCACAATTCACTTCTAAAGGAGGCAGTGAAAGATCTGTGTCAGTTAACACAGGGGGGCTTGTCCTTCAACAGATGGAAGTTCAAGTACAGCTGTCCCAGCACTTTGTCCTTGAGCTCAGTTCAGGGGGACAATTACCACTGGCCATGTCAAGCCCCTTGACAGAATTCATTACAGATGCTAATTCAGAATACATTCTTGCATGTATATCTTATAATATTGCAATGGTGAATTTAAGTATTACTCTGTCTGTGGAAAGGCAGTAGGCCTATGAAAAATTCGGTCTGTTAGACTGTAATGGTATTCCTGCTGGTTGGTTTGCTGGAGATACTGCTTGCAAACCAGAAAATATAACATGCTTATCTCTCCTAGTTTTCAGTTGAACTAATGGATTGTACCCTAGCTATTGGAGAGTTAATTGCACAAGTAATGTGTTGTAGGCTTTTGTTCTCCTTCCCTTTTAACATGGAAAACTGTGTGCAGCAGAGTGTCCTGTTTCGTGTTTATTTGGTTTTAATATGCATGCAATACATAACAATATTCATGTACGAGACAGCAACATCAAAGTGGAAGAGAATGGAACATAGTGAGAATTGTGAGGATTCTTAGTTCCCGGGGAGTTTTTTCCACACTCTTGAACTGGACCACAAACCCCAGCACTTCAGGGTCTCTCCAATTCTGTGGTCCCAGATGCCAGATACGGGAAGCTGGAGAAAGCCTGTGGCACTGTGCAGGGCAAGAAGCTTGTGATTGTCCCCGTCTGCAGTGCTGTGCCTGAGGCCTGTGCCTGTCACACAGTACAATGTGGAGCTTGCCCCCGTCATCTTGTGGTGTGGGATAGGACTCAACCCACTCCACTGAGACCTGGGATGCAACCACCCCAAACTAAATTCTTCATCTTTAAACTCTGGGCAGTCCTTTGTGTGCCTGACCTCGTGTCATAGGCTCAGGCAGAAGAGGGAACAGAGCTAGAATTCCCTTGGGAAGCACGGCAGACAAAGGACAGGTTCAATGCGTTCAATCAAGCAAGGGTTAACCCCTGTTTGAGTGTAGAAAGGTATTTTGTGACATTACTTCAGCATGGAGGAACTGTGGAAGTAATTCTTAGAGAGTGATTTTTATGAGAGACATGGAGTATATTTTTTAATGAAATAGGATAGGATAGGATAGGATAGGATAGGATAGGATAGGATAGGATAGGATAGGATATCCTTTGGTATTTCTTTATTCAGAGGAGATATTTAATATGATGTATTGCATACAGCTAGTTCATACATTGAAATTATATGTGTTAGCTATAGAAACTACTGTTGAGGATTCACTGTTTTACAAACATCTTTATGATCATATAAATATTCACAACCAAATTATTTTATTGAATAAGATAAATGACTCACTTGCATGTATTTGGAATTTTGCAAACAAGTTAACTTTTATGGCCAATCCTGCATAGCTTCACTAAAGAAAATCCTGACTAATCTTAGCTTTCTCCTAAGTTAATTTTTACTTCAATTGTGCCAGCAGAAGTGAAATACCTATCATCTAAAGCTATATAAAAATATAGCAGAATTTTACTTGCTATAAGCCAAGTGCTCGACAATTTCATTGCAAGTGAATGCTGCATTTGGACCTTGTAAAAATTAATTCAGAGACTGAATGTGAGGTTTTTATCTATTTGAATCTTAGCAAGACACAGCTATTTAGAATAAATGTCATGAAGATTATTTGCAGTAAAATCATAACAAGATATTTTCCTCTGTGTATATTCTAAAACTTTTTTATCAGTAAGACTCTATCTATGGTTTGTTGTTTGCTTTTTTTTTCAGTCAGTTGAATAACATATTAATAATAATATGCAAACTATAAGTAGGCAACACCTTACACAATGCCATATACAGTGCATCAACCACCTTTGCTGCCAGGGTATACATAAAGGCACTATAAAGCTGTGCAAACTCAAGGCATGTTTGCAGGACAAATCAAATAACATATAGGTAAAGATTCTTTTTAACATAAGACAGAGTAAAATTCTTCTCTCTTTTCCATGGGAAGAGGTGGCCTTTTGATTAAGAATTCTACCAGAAGTGGTAATTCTGGTATATTCTGATAATTCTGAAATACAACAATCAATCTTAAATATCATAGTTTTAGCACCTGGGTAGTTTTTGCCATTTCATCCTCTGAGTCAGATATATCTGTGTATAATAGTTTTCATTGGATGGTTAATATGAATGTGTTTTGGCCTAAGGATGTCTTTCAAAATATTTGCCCCAGCTTAATTAGCAGTGTAATTTACACTGGTCATCAAATACATGGCTTTGGGAAAGGATAACTCCTAAAGACCCTTCAGGATGGCTGCCAGGATATTGCTATTAGAATATGCCTTTAACAGAGTTTTCATCATATGGATATTCCTGTGCATAGCCTAATGAATCTCGCACATTTTGTGAACTTAACACTGCTCAAATCAAAAAAGGAATAGGGTATTTTGGTGGGGAACGGGGACCTGTTTTGCGAGGGACCGTCCAATCTGTTGACTCCTTAAGGTTTTGCAATCTCCACGATGGAGGCGTACTCTTTTCACTGCCTTCTTGTCCACTGACTGTGTTTATACGTGAAAACATAGGAAGAGCTCTGTACTGAGTCACACCACAATCTGCTAAATACATCAGGCTGGTATGCCAGGTTGGTTAAGTTCTTCTCTTGATAAGAGTAATAACAGAAAAATAGATAGCCAGAAAAATGAGGGATGGGGAGTGGGACAGCGAGTGTCAGACTTGCAAATGGTGCAAGACAGATGGCCCAGATGGCTCCCCAACCTCATGATGAAGATAACCTGGATTGGACTTGGACTGGTGACAGTCTGTCCTGGGCTGTCTCATCTCATAACCTGAATCACTGTGAATCCCAGCAAAGTTAACAAGGTTTCATTTGAGCCGTACAAGTCAGCTCCATAAGTGGAATGAGATAAAACACAACTGAAAATGCCAGGCAGAGTGCAGTGAGGCAACAGAAACAGGCAGAGGAAGGCTGGGCGAGATCATGCTGACCCAGATGGCAAGAGGTCACATCTGTGACCGTCTGGCATGTGTCTGGCCACGAGGATATTGTTGACACTGCAGCCTGTCAAACACCTTCCCTTAGGGTTAGGCCATATGCCTCAAATTTGTGCTTTGTGTTCTCACCCAGTTGTAATTCAATTTGTTATCCTGAAAATTAATAAGAAAATACCAGCCACATCTGTAAGCTGAGGCAAGGTCCTGGTTGGCATAGAGAGACAGAAGTCAATTGACTCTTTTAGAGTTGCACTTGCTAATGCCAACAGTGTGATTTGTTTTATTAGTCTGTATGGGCTTGATCTAACTCTTGCTGAAGTCAAGGAGTGAATGCAAAGCCTGTCCTGACAGTCAGCCTTATCATCATCAGGAGAGATGGGGCTTGTAGCATTTTATGTCTGCTGCCAAGAATTAATTACGTTCAAGTTAATGCCTGAGTTAAGATTAAGCTCTGCTTGATTGACAACTATTGCTACGGCAGGAAGCATAAACCACGAGGAGCTAACTTAGAAATTAGCCATTTTGTCTGGGTCACCTTCTGCAGATGGGAAAAAAAGAAATGCTGCACTGTTCTGTTAAAAAATCAACACAGTGTGTGTCAGGGCTGTAAACAGATGTCATGATTAACAGTAAGTAGCTGTTGGGGCTGTGCTAGAAAGAAGGGTTAAGAAAAAGGGCTCCTTTGTTGACAGCCAAGCCAAGGACAGAGCATGTTGGCAGGGGCAGAGACAGGAGGACAAGGGGAAAAGGCAAGGAGTTCAGCTGGTGTAGCCAGAGAGTCACCGGGAAGAACATGCCGGTTGGGAGGGACTGGCCGTAAAGAGGTAGATCAATTGGAGAAAAATTAAGACTTGAGTCATCAACATATCTGTGTGTATGAACAAAATCCCCAAGGGACAGAGTAGAGCCTGGCTGGGGGCTAGGCTGGGAGCCTGGGGAGAAGGAATGGGAAGAAGTAGCTGCAGTGGTTTAGGGGTGGGTGATGTGAACATTCATGCTGGGTCTTTTGTGAGATTTCCCCACTGCCCTGTAGGTTCTGCGATGAGAATTGCTTTGGAGTTCAGTAATAATCAGAACAGTAACATTATATCTCTGAATAATATATTAGGTGTGCCCCTAGTCTTAGTATTTTCTTGGGTTTGTGCCAGGTCTAAGGTAGGTCAGATTAAATAAGCGTTCAAAAACTTCAGCAGTATCTGCTCAATGTCTTGGTGACCAAATGATCAGAGAACATTAGACTACTGGAACATAGAGCACTGGAGGGAATGAAAACAGCAGCACTTCTGAGAAATGTTTCCTTCATTGTAAATGTATTTTGTTGGAGTCTTGCTTTGGTTTGTTGTGTGAGTTATCAATATAGATGCAGGGACAGTTCCTGGCTCAGAAGCTTCATTTCATTTTACGAACCTTCAGTTCATAAAAACTAGCCAGGAATCCCTCTCTTGTGCTTAGACACACAACGGACCTAAAGTGCTCCTTGTCTTTGTTTTGTTTTGGTGCAGTCGTTCAGAATGATGCGAGGTGCACTCAGGGCGTGTTGGTGCTAGGTCTTGTGGGTGAGTCTGTCCAGAGGCTGAATAAGCCTGCCTGACGCCCCAGTACTACCTAGTGTCTATATTGGAATAAGCAGGGATTATTTTTTTTCATTAGAGATTATTATTAATTACAAGTATTACTATTTCATTTCAAAGCGCAGCTTAGGAATTGCAACATTTTCCACGACTTCTGGAGCTTGGTATCTCATGGCATTTCATATTAAACTGGGAAACACTGTCAGGAGAGAACAGAAGGGACCTCATGGGCGAGATAGAACATCAGGCTCAGTCAGAAGAGCATTTATGAACCACAGAGTCCCCGGTGCTTCCCAGCAGTGAGCTCTGCAAAGGCTGATGCACACTAGGCACTACTCCCATGCTCCGGTTTTCTTTTGAGTGTTACAATTCCACCACCTTGGTTTAGTAGAACGGTGTATTTGAAACAGTGCCTGTGGGGTGGTGTCTTGTACAGGAGCAGGATTGAGCAGCTGCAGGTGGCTCAGGCGGAGGCAGCATTGCCCCACCGGGAACAGCAGGCTGGAGGTTGCTTTCCAAGTGGTAGGTACCAGCTTTGAGCTGCAGCTGCTTTGAGAAGTGCACCCACAATGAAATGCCATTCCCTGCAGTCCCCTGAGTGGTGAGTGTGACGGCCAGCCACAGATCTTTCTCCCCCAGCTGCTGTGCAAAGCAGAACAGGAGCCAAGGCACAGCTGGAGGAGCGTGCTCTATCTCTGATGCTGCCCCATCAGCTGCTCAGTGCCGTGGCCCATCTCCCCTCCCAGCATCCAGCCCCACTTGAAAGGAATGGAGAGGGGAAATTTGATGCCTTTCCTGTCTCTCCTGAGGGATCCAGTTCAGAACGTCCAGCCTGTTTAAAGCCTGAGCTCTTCAGGCGAGGAACGTGTATTATCTAGTTTGTATTTTATGGCAGTATATGAATGTTTTGTTATAATAACAACAACAACAATAATAATTGGGGCTGTGAGAGCCCTGGAGGCTTGGAGAGGAACCAAACCCTGCAGGTTCTCTCGGATGTTCAAGTTTGACAAGGTTGAACCATCTGGGTTTAACCCCCATCGTTGGTGCCCTCTCTCACCCTACCGGCTACCATTGTGACCAGGAAGTCTGCTCCTGTCCTCCACATGTCAGCTGGGAACCAGGATACCCTGGGGCTTCTCGAGGGAGGAACCCGCAGTTACTGAGAAGGATGGGAGTGAAACTCACTGAACTTTCATGAATGTGGGCTGAGGGTCGTGAATCATCAGATCCTCAGCTGAGTGGGCCTGACAGTTTGCACAGAGCCATACTGTGATTTGGGATTGCAACACTGTCCTTTGTCCATAGGGTGCTCTGAGATCTCTGGGTGAAAGTCCCCCTTCTGTGTCATTTTAAAAACACTGCGAAGGCATTAAAACTGATTGTGTTAGGTAGTGCTGTAAGTAATAGAAGCTGTCATCTTCTGGAACCTCAGGTCCAGTATCTTTCTTTGGCTCTTCTCTCTGGGTGACGGCAAGGGTCTGGAACTGATACTGAAAGCCGAAAAAAGAAAATTTTTCTGGATTTCCACACAGAAAACCCAGAGACCCGGGAAGGAGAAAATGTTGCTGCTGCACCAAAGGGTCAGCACTGATCACGTTTAAGATACTGTGCTGAACTGGGGCACCACGTGCATTTCCCAACAAGGCAGCCTGGCAACCATTGCGTGGGACAGGGGTCCAAGCACTCCTGAGTTCTCCTGAGCTCTAATCCCAATTCCCACAGTGTTGCCTCAGCTAATCGCTGCCTCAGTTTTCCTCACTTGTAAAATGTGGGGGTAATAACCGTGCATACCTCACAGAGGGCTGTGAGGATTCATTAATTAAACGATGTTCGGGAAGCGCTTTGAAGATGAAAAGCCCTATATAAATGCTGGGTGTTACTGGTGCTTAGTGAGTACCTTCACAGCCACAAGCAGGGTGTGCCTGCAGGAAGCAGAGCCATAGGCCGAGACTTATGGCTAAGTGCCTTTAAAAATAAATACGACCAGAAATGCACAGGAGGTCAGCTTTCCTCTCCTCCTCCTTGGGGTGAGCTCCCACCTCAAAGGAACCGGGGTTTTTCTTTGCCTCCTCCACTTCAGGAAAACACAAAAGAGGTTTGGGAGTGCTGAGGAGAGAACTGTACTTGTGGTAGTGATGCTAGGAATTAAGACATCAGAAACAGCGAGTTTACGCCAAACAGGTACAAAAATCTACATGTTCAATGAGAAGTATTGCCCTAACAGGCACCAGAAGTCTTGGGGAGCGTGGGGTTAGGAGAACAGCAGCTCTCACGAGTCCCCTTTGCCAGAAAAATGTGTATTTCCATACGTTTAAATGCTCAGGCTGCATGCACAAGCATTGTCACTATTAAGACAACCGCCCAAATGACATGCAGGTGGCCAGTCATGTATACGAGTCTCATGACTCCCTGTGCAGTCATACTAATTACATGCATACTTTAGGTATACAAAGGCAAAT
This sequence comes from Scolopax mira, assembly GCA_004320125.1. Classification (NCBI taxonomy): domain Eukaryota; kingdom Metazoa; phylum Chordata; class Aves; order Charadriiformes; family Scolopacidae; genus Scolopax; species Scolopax mira. Next base: position 492,110 of record BJBW01001773.1, on the reverse strand, counting down.
CTGTACTTGCTCCTTTATGTGTATGTTCGAATGAAAACATAGATGCTGATTTCCTCTTCTTCTCTGTGCCCCTGGAAAATCTAGTATTTAATATTCACCTGACTAAGCAGAAATAAGAGAAAAGGGATTTTTGATTAGGTTAATTGTTTTTAATGAGAGCCTGCCACTTTTGATAGATGTCTCTTGTGAAGTCTGAAGACAAACAAACTTTTCTGTCAGGTGTACCGTGCATGTTTCTGTATTTAGTAGGATACGCTGAAGTTTCATTTTCTGAGTTGGGCAAGGAGGTCACTGCTTTCACAATTCTCCCCCAGTAATAATCTACGACCTAGTGGAGATGTCCAGGTGAAACTAATGGCAGTAACTGATAAGCTAAAAGATGCATTTATTAGCCTAAACAAGATCTGATTATAGAGAATTAACAAATTAAGACCAAACTTTGAACCAAACTCAAGTGTTCCTGTATGAGAGACTGAGGCAAAAGCTGGAAATTCTTATGAAATAGAAGTATAAAGTGCTTCAAAAGGAAATGCTAGTTATTAAATTATTTATTTATACCACTAAAATTCATCAGACATATCATTGGTTCTTTATGTTCTAAAATTATCCAGAAAAGAAGATGTAAATACGTGAGTCATAGCTAATGCCGAGGCCAGAGTGTGTCTGTCTCATCAGGAATACTGTTGGACTGCTGAAGGGAACATGCAGAAAGATCAACAGAAACATGTAGATATTTCAGGGGGAGGACAGACGTCCTGGACTTGGGCACAGAGACCTGTAGGGAGCAGCCAGTGATTAACAGGTTCTGCTCTGTGTGCAGTCTGGAGGGAGTTTTATTTCATTCATCCTGGAATGCCCTCTTGGTTTGTTCCTTCTTATCATAAAGCGTATCAGGTAGCTTGGCCACACACTGCAGCACCCTGAGCACCGGGCTGGAACACGGGAGTGCTGCCACTGGCAGGTTGAGATACTTTAAATCTTTGTGCCTCAGTTTACCCATTTATTAAGATGATAACCTTCCCAGAGTGTTGTGGTGATTAATTATTAATGTTAGTAAAGCATTTTGAAGATGAAGAGTGCTGCATGGTGGCTAAAGATATTAATTACTTCAGATTCATGATGAAATTTTTATATTTACATAATGAACCAGTCACGGAAGAAGTGCAGAGATGGTCTCTCAGGGTGGACAGATTCTTCTAATTCAGCTATCTCTGCCATCGTCATTATCTAAATCAAATCCTTTTTTTTCCATCAGGAATCTGCTCTTGGAGCAAGCAAAGCCCACATGCTCCATGTGAGACTCCCAGGATGGCAAGCAGCCACAGTACCTTTGCTAATTTCAGTCCCTGCCCATGAAACTCACCTCACCCAGAACTTGTTTCAACTTCTCCAGCTGTTCTTGGCATGTGTTGAGATTTCATAAAGTTGATGCCATCAACTCCCACACATATGGCAAGAGAGAGTGAGAGAGAAAACCCACACACAGTAACTAATATATAGGGAGAAGAGGTATTTGCATGGGAGAGCACAAACATGAGGCTTTTCTAGCTGGCTCCGATGGCTCTTGACTGTTAATGCCAAGATGCAAAGGGATATGCAAATTAGGGGGATGACTCAGGGAGTCCTTTCCAATGCATAACTCCAGGAAGACGCAGGATGCTTCGAGCAGGGCCACTTGATGTATTTTTATGGAGGTCAGCTGGGTAATTTTTAGTGCAGTACACACAGTAGTGTGAAGCGGTGTCATCGCTTGGACTCTGCCAGCCTTGGCAGGTGGCACATGGTGGCTTCATGGCTGGGAACTGTGGTTGCACAGCACAGCTCTTCCTGAGAGACTGGTGAGGAATGTAGAAGGTGACACATTTTTAGGCCGCTGCAGAAGCTGGGAAGATCTTATTCATGGTCCAGATTTAGTTTTGCTAAGACATTATACCTGTGGCATAGTAGTTTTATTCTCCTTTTTCTTTTTCCTTTGGAAGCAAGTGCATGATGTTTCAAAATTTCTCAGCCTACGAGACTTATTTTCAATCCATAATTCATTCTCAAGATGATATCTAATTATTCAATCCTTTAAATCCTTTACATTTATAATCTCACACTAGTCCCAGTAGGAAAATTCTGGAAAGAGCAGGCAAAAGAGAGTTTGAGCACAAACGCAGAGTGCAGCCAATAACAGCCATTTCCACACTCACATTTAGATCTGGGCAGATTTCCAGGGAAATCTACATTTGTCTCTTCAGGAGAAACACAGTTTTTTCAGCACTGAGCAGCCACACAAGACTTTTGTTTGGGGTTTGGTCTGCTATTAGAGGACAGCAAGCTATTGTGCTGGGGATAGGCAAGAATGGAAACAAGACTCAGTGCAACGCA